>JANQAP020037117.1:0-10021 GCA_026874005.2 Erythroxylum coriaceum | reverse complement strand
TCATATAAATTCAAATTATAAATATTAAATTATTAAATTAAAATAAGAAAATATAAATAAAATAAATTTAGTAAATACAATGGGCCTGCTTTCTATTAGTTGTGGGGGGTATTTTTGTCGAACTTTTATATGTTTTGTTTCTGTGACAGGGACAAGAAATCCTATCTCACAGTTTTGAAAGAAACAAAAAATTTCTATTCTTGTCATCTGAAGTCAGAACAAAAATAAATAAAGTCAGCAATCAAACACTGCGAGACACATGATTTTTGTGTTTTGTTATCTGTCTCCACCGACGGAGACAGTAACTAAACCTAACGTTAGAGAACAAGAGACAAATTTACTTTTCAAAACAATTAAGAAGTGTTGTTTGAGTTCGTTGCCAATTGATTTATGTGAACTGTTTGCTTCGTTAACGAATGATATAATTGTTGGTTTAACACGAGAAGACGCACTGCATAGTAAAGAAAACAACAAAGAAAAGCAAAAAATAGAGAACAAGAGTTTGCAGAGGTATTATACTGCTTTATTGATTTTCTGATGCATTAATACAAAGGCAAATGGTTATTGAATTTATAGACTTCTACTGCAACAATAAAGCAGAAAATAAAATAGAAATAAATCACATTTATGTGGTAAAAATCAGGGAACTAATAGACTAATATTACAATCCCTGTTTTTTGCTAACTCAGTTGCAACTTTCTATTCTTCTGCAGAAATCCATTGGACCAGAGTTTGAATTAGTCTTCCATCATTCCCCCTTGATTCAAAGTCGCACGCACAAAGTAAGTTTCTGAGATACATGTGTCTTTTACCAGATAATGCCTTAGCGAATATATCTGACAATTGACTTTCAGTGTTGCAAAACCTTAAAATGATTTCTCCTTTAGCCACTAACTCTTGAATAAAATAATGTCTCAACTCTAAATGCTGTGTTCTTCCATAAAATGCTGGATTCTTTGCCATGATAATAGTTAATTTATTATCACAATAGAGCTTAGTTCCCTCATGCTGCTTCTGTTGTGCATCTTTTAGTATTCTTTTAAGCCAAATACATTGGCAAGTTGTTGCAGTAGTTGCAATGTACTCAGCCTCTGCTGTTCACAGTGTAACAATGGCTTATTTCTTGAACATCCATGTGATTACTCCTGTCCCTAAGCCAAAAACATTTCCAGAAGTGCTTTTTTGATCATCTAGAGAACTTGCCTCGTCGCTATCAATGAAGCCAACTAACTTGAAATGATCTAAATTAGTGTACCAAATTCCATAATTCAATGTACCAACAATATCCCTCAAAATTCTCTTAGCTGCACCATAATGCTTCATTGAAGGATTACCCATATACCTTGACACAACACCGACTGAAAATGAGATATCTGGCCTTATGTGTATTGGATATATCAAACCACCAACCAGACTTCTATACTGATTTGGTTTTGCTTTTAGGGCTTCATCATCTTCATGCAACTTTTGATTAATTTTTATGGGAGTAACCTTCTTTTTGCAATCTGACATGTTAAACCTTTTCAATAAATCTGCTGCATATTTCTTTTGGGACACAAAAATTCCAGCTTCATCTTGCACAATTTCTAATCCCATATAATAATGCAATAAACCTAAATCTGTCATTTTAAACTTGCTTAGCATATTGGCTTTAAATTCTTCTAACAATGACTTATTTGAGCCAATATAGATTATGTCATCAACATACAAACATACTATAATAAAATCTGATGTACCTTGGCTTTTTATATAGAGTGTAGGCCCATTCTCACTTTTGAAAAATTTGTTCTGCTATAAATAAGCATCAATCTTGCTGTACCATGCCTGAGGAGCTTGTTTTAAGCCACAAAATGCTTTTTTTAGCTTGTAGACTTTATCCTCTTCTCCCTGAATCACAAATCCTTTTGGTTGTTCTGTAAAAACATCTTCTTATAGCTCTCTATTCAAAAATGCTGATTTGACATCAAACAGATATACTTTCCATTTGAGTTGAACTACTACTACTAGAAGTAATCTCACAGTCTCAAATCGTGCCACCGGTGAGAATGTCTCTTTATAGTCTATTCCTTGTTGTTGAGAGTATCATTTTACCACCAGCTGTGCTTTATGCTTTTGAATACTACGTCTGGATCGAACTTTGTCTTGAAAATCTATTTTAGGCCTATGACATTTTTTCCTTTTGGCAAATCAGTCAGCTCCCACGTGGCATTCTTTTCTATGGTTGTAAGCTCTTCTTTCATAGCTTTCTGCCATAGCTTTTTTTTCTGCTTCCTTATCATATGTTGTGGGGTTTAGGGCCATCAATGCAAACTCGTCATTTATATAAATCTCTCTCAATGATTTGAATTTTCTTGGCGGTGTCTCATTTGAAGTCTCACTTGCTAAACTTGAGCCCTTTCTTGATGGTGTGATTACTGGACTATTGTCAGTTGAAGTGATTGGAGTAGGCGTATTAACTGAGGTAGGATCTGTTTCCTCAATTAATGGCATCCAAAGTGGATTTTTGCTGCTGTTTGAGTTGTTCTCATTCCAATTCTAGCCTGCATCTTCATTGAATAACACGTTTATACTAACAGCTATCTTTCCATCACAGGATCATACATTTTATGCTTTAGACTCAATACAATAGCCAATAAAAATACATTTTTGTGACTTCCCATCAAGCTTATGACGACTTTGAGAATTTACAAAAACATAAGCAATACAACCAAATATTCTTAAATGGCTTAAAGTAGGTTTTCTCCCTTTCCATGCTTCGTAAGGAGTATAATCTTGCACTACTTTTATTGGGGAGAGATTCAGCTAGTACATTGCTGTTGCTACAGTTTCTGCCTAAAAGGTATTTGGCAGTCCTTTCCCTTTCAGCAAGCACCTCGCCATTTCTACCGCTGTTCTATTTTTACGTTTTGCTACATCGTTCTGTTTTGGTGTGTAAGGTGTTATAAGCTTATGCTTTATACCATTTTCTTCATAAAAACGGTTTAAATATGATAAGGTAAACTCTCTACCTCTATCTGTCGGAAGTACTTTAATACTTGCATCACTTTGCTTCTCCACCATTGATTTAAATTTCCTAAAAATCTCAAATGTTTCTGATTTTGATTTTCGGAAATATTCCTAACACATCATACTAAAATCATCAATAAAGAGGATAAAATAATAACTGCCACTTAAGGATTTAGTGTTTATAGGGCCACACAAATTTGAATGAACAAGTTCTAGACATTTTGTTGCTCTCTATGCCTTTCTAATAGGAAATGGCTTCCTTGATTGCTTACCATAAACATAACTTTCACAGATGTCAATTTCAGAAATTTTTGGTAAGCCATATAAACCATACCTCTCTTCTCTAATAGCTGCAACCCATTGATGTTTTGGTGTCTATAGTGCAAGTGCCACATCTCAAAGACATCTTTCTCACTAGCCACTAGAGCGTACTCTTGTATGGCTTTAACATCAAATAGGAACATTCTATTTTTGGCCATCGGTATCCTTGCAACCACTTGATTAGTTGCCTTATGAGTTATAACACATTCTCTATTGTCAAATAGAGCAGAATATCCACTCTCCATTATCTGTCTTACACTTAATAGGTTATGTGCTAATTATTAATAAGCTGAACATTCTCCAAGAGTTTGGTTTTATCTGGAGCAATGTTAATTGCTATTGTTCCTTTTCCTTTAACTCTCACCTCCTTTTCATCACCAAACCTTACTGTCTTCTTTTGCATTTCATTTAGTTTAGTAAAGAAGGATTTCTTCCCTGTCATGTGATTTGGGCAACCATTATCGACGAACTAGATTTCACCTTCGGCAGTTGGTTAATCAATATATGCCATGAACAGTTTGCTTTCACCATCAATTGCTTCTGTAAAGTTTGCTTGCTTGTCTTTGAATCAACACTCAGCTTTCATATGCCCATATTTCTTGCAATTATGACACTAAATATTACTTTTATCTCTGTAACCAGATCTGCCTCCACCTCTGCCACTGTTGGAATTTTTTCCTCTAAATCCTCCTCTGCCTCTTCCTCCATCAGCATGTTTTTTAGCTTCCCCCTTTGCTTGAAATGCTTTCTCTTCAGTCTTCTCTTCTTTTCTGTTGATTCTAGCTTCATGAGATTGTAAAAAACCCATCAACTCATCAAATGTATAAGTTGATATATCCTTATATTCTTCAATAGTTGTAACTGCATGATCAAATTTAGGAGGTAAGCTTCTCAATACATGTGTTACCACTGTTTTTTTCTAAAACCTCTTCTCCAAACGATCGCATCTGGTTGGCAGTTGCTGCTATCTTTGTCATAAACTCCTACACTGCTTCTTCATTCTTCATGCGCAGGTTCTGAAATTCACGATGTAAAGTCTACAACTTCACTCTAATCACTGTAGATAAGCCATAAAATGTAGTTCGCAAGGTTGTCCATGCTCCCTTTGCCATTGAAGCAGATGTGATTTTAAAAAAGATGGAATCATCCACTGCTTGCTAAATGAAAAACAACACATTTGAGTCTTTCTTCTTATTTTCTCACTCTGGCCTCCTCTTCATTTTGATCGTACCCATTTTCAACTAAGCCTCACAACTCTTGAGACTTAAACAGAGTTCTCATTTTAATGCTCCAAAACTCATAATTTTCACCTTTGAAATAGGTATGGAGGGATGAGAAATGCTCACTGCTCCATTGTTGTTACCTGCCATCACTCCCAGCTCTAACCGCATAAAGCTCTGATACCAATCTGTTGGTTTAACAGGAGAAGACGCACTGCACAGTGAAGAAAATAGCAACGAAAAACAAGAAACAAAGAACAAGAGTTTGTAGAGGTAATATACTACTTTTTTTATTTTCTGGTGCATTAATACAAAGGCAAATAGCTATTGAATTTATATACTTCTACTGCAACAATAAAGTAGAAAATAAAATAGAAATAAATCACATTTAGTTGCTAAAAATCAGGAAACTAACGGACTAATATCACAATCCCTGCTTTTCACAAACTCAATTGCAGCTTCCTATTCTTGTGCAGAAATCTGTTGGACCAGATTTTGAATCAATCTTCCAACAATAACATGTAGGGGTTGCTTTTGGAAGAAAGTATAGCAAAGGGGAGGATGGCAAGAAATTTAAAAAATTATTGAAAGAATTCGTTGCTTTGTTGTGGGCTTTCAACATGTCTGATTTTTTTCCATGGCTTGCCTGGATAAATCATTTCACTAACATAAACGCTAAAGTGGAAAATATGTTCAAAGAATTTGATAATTTTCTCAAGGAAATTTTGAATGAGCACATGGCATGCTACGAGGAGGATACTAAATACCAGAAAGACTTTATCGGTATTCTGCTTGAGATTTCCAATAATGGATCAGATGATCAGCAGAAACACCTTAAAAGCTATTATCATGGTATATAGAAGAAAAAGAAAACTAAGTTCGAGTCGCAGGCGACTTTTCTAGTTTGAAATTCTGATCGAGAATTTTTTCTACTTTGCAGATTATGATTATTGCTGGAATTGATACAATATACACGGCCTTGGAGTGGACGATGTCAAAGTTAATGAGACACCCGAAAGCCATGAAGAAAGCACAAGAAGAGATAAGAAATGTGTGGGAGCAAAAACATTGTGGCAGAGGGAGATTTGGAGAAGATGATGTATTTAAAGGCAGTAATCAAGGAGTCCATGCGATTAAACCCTCCAAATCCATTGCTGGTTCCACGAGAATTAAGAGTGGACGCAAAAGTGCAGGGCTACGACATAGTGGCAGGAACAAGAGTGATCATCAATGCTTGGACAATAGGGAGGGATCTAAAAATGTCAGAAGATGCTGAGGAATTTAGACCCAATAGGTTTTTGGGAAGTTTGATAGACTTGAAAGGACATGATTTTCAGTTGATTCCATTTGGAGCTGGTAGGAGAGGTTGCCCTGGAATTGTATTTGCTACTTCCATCATGGAAATTGCTTTGGCAAAGTTGTTGCTCAAGTTTGATTGGAAACTGCCCAGAGGAGTGAATCCAAAAGACTTGGATATGAAAGAAGCTCCAAGTTTATTTCACCGGAAACACCCTCTAGTGGTTGTCGCAACTGCTCACTCACTTTAACATTATGTACGAAAGACATTTCCCACAGATGAATGCTCTTATTTCTATCAGTCTTTTCTTGGAAATAAGCTCTTGTCCTATTTGGCAATGTATTAATTGTTAGTTAATTTTATCAGTGATTAACTGATAGTGGATTAATATAGTTGATTTAATCAGTGAATAACATCAGCTGTTTATTTAAAGATATTTGGTAAAATTAACTGTTTAGTATTAACTGTTTATGTGTAAAATGACTTATGAAGGCATGACTTAAAAAAATATTTATAAATGTTAGCTTAAGGTTAATATTTAACGCTTGTGATGATAGCTGTATAATATTTAAAAATTCAAATTGGATTTATTTCCTTATAAAATTATGGTCTAATTCTCAAAAAATAAATAAAATTGTAAGAAATACGCTTTCTTTCTTACAGGAACTTTCTTTATGAACTTACCTTATTAGAAATAGTTTATCCGAAAGGATCCTACTAATTATGAAGGTCATATACTAGCTCCGTGATTTAAGGTTAAATCCATCCAGTTGACTAAAGATGCGAGTGAAGCAATGAATAATTGAAGAAATTGACTATTAAGGAAGAGCAACAACACTTATGAAGAAGAAGGAACATATTCAGATTGTTGAAACATTTTAAGCAGCATCTATACTTTTGAGAATCATTTTATTACTATTGTGCTTTAGAATGTGGAATCACTCTATCAAGAGAGAATTTGTTATTTTGTTTTTTTGTGAGATTTTTAGAAACTTGTTATACACTTAGAGTGTGAAAGGTTGGAGACCCTTGAAAAATATGTACTTGTGAGCTTAGAGAGGCTTGTCAAATTTAATTCTCGATTTTTATAGTGGAACACTCAAGTTAGATACTTAGGGACTGGATGTAAGCTTGAGTTGTAAGCCAAACCAGTTAAATTGATTGCGTCTTTCTTCTCTATCTCTTTAACTTTTAAATTCCCACATTATATTGTGTGTGTGTTGTTTTTAAGAAGCTCCTTCACCTTTATAAAAAGCTCCTCTATTTTCAACATGCAAGAGGTTCCTTTCAATTTTAACAAGAGCCTTCTGTTTTAAAATTGTTTTATTAAGATTTATCATTTAATAGGCTCCTTTCATTTAAGCAGGTCCTATCCCACAAAAGGCTCCTATCGACTAACAAAATCTTGTCGTTTAAAAAGGCATTATCTTCTGACAGACTCCTACTCTTTTAACTGGGATATGATTATTATACGAGTTGAAAGAACTTGTGAAAAATTTTTATGCACACAATTTAACATTCTCTTGCATGTGTTTGGTTTTATCATTGATATTAGAGCAAGGTTTCACATTTTTGTGTTTTACAGCACATGATAGATCATAGCAAACACATTGAGAAGTTTTAAAGGACAGTTCGTCTCAAAGCCTCCTTACTTCAATGGAAATAACTACTCATATTGGAAAGAGAGAATGACCATATATCTCCAATCTGTAGGTATCTAAGTATGGCAAGCAATTAAAGTTGGTGCTACCATTCCCACTTTCGATAATATAGAAGTATGAACCGATGCTGACAGGAGAAATGCACAACTAAACACTAAGGCAAAACATCACCTGATATGTGCATTGTCTCCAGAAGAATATGAAAAGATATCCTATTGGTCTACAACAAAAGAAATGTGAGACAAACTTCAAGTCATGTTTGAAGGAACAAATGAGGTAAAGAAGCATAGAATAAGTCTTTTAGTGCATCAATATAAAACTATTGGTATGAAACAAGGAGAAACCATAAACAAATTCTTCAAACGCTTCAACAACATCATCACAGCCCTAAAGAACTTGGGAAAGATATATCCCAATGATGAGCTCGTAATGCAGATTCTGAGATCACTACCAAAGAAATAAAGACCTAAGGTGATAGCTCTAGAAATGACAAAGGATCTAGACACTATTTCACTCGACTGGCTACGAGGAAATTTGATGATCCATGAAATAAAGCTTAGGCAAGATGAAGGATCTTCCTATGGAAAGGAATGGAACTGAAAGCAACTAACGAATCAAACGGTGATGAAAGTGACATTAAGAGATGATGAGTTCAACTTTATGGTCAGAAAATATGTTCACTTCTATAAAAATAAGCTGATGAGAAAAAGAGAAGGAAACAAGAAAGCCGGAAACAACAAGTTCATGTCAAAAGGCAGCAGTAACAATAACAATACACAAAACAATCAAATCATATGTTTTCACTGCAAAAAGCCTAGACACACAAGACCAAAATGTCCTCTTCTTCAAAAGGATAAGTCAGAGAATAGAAAATATAAAAAGCAAGCAATGACTACAACCTGGTCAAATGAGAATTCTGAAAACTTTGAAGAAGAAGAACCAGAAGAAGTTAGCAATGTTTGCATCATGGCTGAATTAGGAGACGATGAGGTATATTACTCTGACTCTAATATTGAAGTTGATGAATTGAAAAATGTATATCATGAATTGTATGATCAGTATAAAAGGTTGACGGTGAAGTATTTCAAAGAAGTTGAGAAGTCCAAAAGCAATGATACATCTCTAAAGAGCAAGATTAAATCGTTGGAAGCTGCGAATGAAAATTTGGTAACCAAGAATATGTCTCTTAAGATTGACTATAAGCAAAAAGTTTCTAAAAAGGAAGCTCTGGAAGAAAAAGTAGCTAAGATGGAAAATATGCTATTAAAAATGATTCTAATAAGGATAAAATAGTTAGAAGAAAAAGTCATTGCCCTAGAACTTGAAAAGGAGAAAAATGCTAGAAAGATTTTATCTTTAGAGAAAGATCTAGAAAATTTCATTGATGGAAGGAAGAATCTTGATGCATTGCTTGGTAGCGGTAAATGCATTTTTAGCAAGACCGAAATATGATAAAATGAAAATAACAATATCAGGCCACACAAAAACTTCTTTGTTAAATCCAAAAGTAGCTATAGCCAAAATAGTTGGAACCTACTAAGTAGAAAAAATCATAACAACTATCATTCATCTGTTTTGTATGATTACTATGGTAAATATGGTCGTATTAGTCATTCTTGTAACTTTCGTAAAAATAAATTATCTCAAATGTATGTTTGGAGACCGAAAGGTCAAAATCTTAACATGAAAGGACCCAGAAAAATTTGGGTACCTAAAAAGAGATAATATTTTTTGCAGATATGATTCAAAACAGAGACAAGAGAAAATCAATGGATAGTTAATAGCAGCTGTTCGAGACACATGACAGGTGAAATATCACATTTTAACTATATTGAAAGGAAAGATGAAGGTAATGTCGTCTTTGCAGATAAAAAATAAAGCAAAGATCACCAGAGTTGGTAAAATTAGTAATTATGACTCTACCTCCATTGATAATGTTCTCTTTGTTGATGGTTTGAAACATAATCTATTAAGTGTGAGTCAGTTATGTGAAAAAGGTTACAAAGTCATTTTCTATGCATCTCATTGTTAAATTGTCGATCTTCATAATGATAATATTATCGAGCTTTTGGATGTAAGTGTTTCATTCTAAACAATGTAAAAGAAAACCTTGGAAAGCTCGATGCAAGATCAGATGAAGCTATTTTTCTGGGCTACAGTATTGCTAGTAAAGGATTCAAAGTATATAATAAAAGAACAAAGAGGATAGAACAATCAATATATGTCTTATTTGATAAAGCATTACCATCGACGACAACAGCTGATTCAAATGATGAAGAGCATCTTTTGGTTCCTAAAAATACATTAGAGAATCAACTACACCAATAATACCCTCATAATTACAAAACCAAGAAGGCCCCTCTGAAGCTAGAACAGAGCAGGCTCCTTCATCTCAACAGGAGCCTATATAACGAAAAACACTAAGAGAATAGAGAGGTATTGATACACATCAATATATTCTTGGAGATCCCTATGAAAGTCTAAGAAAAAAATCATCGTTCAAGAACAACTTTGTG
>JANQAP020037099.1:0-10022 GCA_026874005.2 Erythroxylum coriaceum | reverse complement strand
TAGTTTAGGATTCATTTTGTATGATTTCATTTAGTTTGATTTTCATTGTTGTTCTTTTATGTTTGATGTTAATTTAGGGTAAAAGTTTATTATTTTTATGTAGGAAGGAAGATTGAGCAATTTGGAGATTTAGCTAGAGATAAAAAAGGATAGTTCCTCTGTTTCAAATTCCCACCATCGTGAAAATCATGTCAATTCCAACGATTGTGGGAATTATAATCTGAGACATTATACGGGGCTTCATTAAACTTAGGGTTTTTAGACTATTAAAAGATAATTAAGCCTCCTTAGAGAAGGGGAACAAAACCCCACTGTAGAAAAGAGCCTCCTTAAGTGAAGAATACAAGTTTTGAGTCTTGAGGAAGGATTGAAGTCAAGGATTATCATGAAGATTGGGAAAATAGCACATCAACACCAAAATTTCCAGATTTTGGTAAAGAAGAGGAGTTCCTTTATTCAATTTTCTGTTGTTTTATTCTCTTATAATCATTTTAAGATGGAATATTTGAGTATTGTTGATGTTATGGAGACTATGATTTGCTGATTTGTTTTGTAGGGATTGCTTTTGAACTATTTTTTGTTAAAATCCTATTTTATTGATTTAAATGAAAATGTCTTTGATGACTATTGATTTGATTTCTATCTTAAAATAAATCGAGAGAGCGAGTAAGGTTATTTGTGTAAGATTGTACAATGAGAGTCGACAACCTATAAACTTGCAATCATCACGTTAATTGATTAGTTAGAAGAGAGATCTCGGCTAATTCAATTGATAACCTATAGGATAGTTTAATAACTAGTGAAATTGGTAGAGTGATTGGGGGTTAAGAGATCATTCAATTGATTCCATTTAATTTGATTAGGGACAATTAAGTACACCTTGAGAGAGGGTAGTTAATACATTCGAAAATCTTAGGTAAGACATAATACATTTAATAAAATAGGAGGGAGACAAAATAGGGAGAAAGTGATCTCTAGTTTTTAGATTCTTGAATTCTAATTTTCTGCACTTTAGTATTGTCTATTATTTATTATTAGTCTTTCAGTTTTAATTTAATTTTCTAAATTCTTTTCGTTACATAATTTTGTTTCTTAAACAAAGTTTGATCTGAATTAAGTGGTGTCTGACATTAATCCCTATGGGATCGATATCTGCTTTTTAACTACAAGTCACGACCCATACACTTGCGATTTTTGACCATAAAACGAGTAGATAGTTTTTGCATTCAACAATTTCCTAAATCAATACTAATCGAGAACATCATAACATTCTCCCTAATTACTTTAAGGAGATGAATTCTATCATGGTCACTCAATTACCTCCATATTGTAAGGCCCCAACATATACTCTAGAAGTGTTATAGCATGTCTAGGGTGTATTAAGTAGTGAATACAAAGAATTAAGTCAACTAAGAAAATTAAGAGAAATAATGGTACTGAAAGTAAAAGACATGGGTAATTTTTTCATTTCGGCATGGACATACATACTTGATGTTAAATATGGATGATAATGAAATTAAATGATGAGATTTTTTAATGTATGGATATGATATGTGTAATTTGTGACTTGAATAAATCACCTTGAAGTATCAAATATGATGTATGTTTGCTTTATCTATAGGAATTGTTGGATTGTTGAGATTTTTTTGGTGCGCCCATATATCGTCCTAAGGGGTATTAGGTTATCACATTTATTGTTAATGTTCTTCGCAAGGTTATGCACGGGCTAAGTTTTACTATTTATAACCTCAGTAAATTCCGCAAGCACACGGATTGTTCACGTAGTACCTAAGGTGTCGATCCCACGAGGAAGGGAACTAGTCCTAAAATCTAGCGGCAGCTAAGTTCGCAAAAGCTAAATTATCAACTAATGCAGAAATTTAAATCAATTTAGAATCAAATTCGAGAGATTAAGCACCCAAAGAACAAACAAAAGCAAACTCACACAAATAATCCGAATTTTAACCTAGAAGCGACCAATTGAAAGAAAGGGGGAATTTATTCGAAATTAAAGAAAATGTACCTAATTATGAAATTTTCGATTTAATGGATCTAGACGATCCTAGGGTGAATTACTCTCTCTCGAGTTATAATTCTTAACCTTAACTAATAATCCCTAATTCAAATTATGGAAATTGCAATCTCTCAACCTGCAATTTGTCCAAAACCTAAATTAGTTCTAACGCTGTCTATTAACCTACTGGGAATCTGTGCTCGATCTCTCGTTACACGACTCTACCAGTTTGATTCAATTCTCTACTTATCGATTTACCTAACTCTTGTTAACCTAAATCAATGATTTTCACCGGCTTACCCTCTCAATTTATTGCCCAGTTATGAAGAATCAAATTGAATCACAATAATTCGAATAAAACACAATCAAATCAATTTTATTAATCTCAAGAATAAATAAACCCGAAGGTGAGTTTAGACAGAAAAATCAACACACAATGGCAAATAATTCTAATCAATCTCAAATCCCATACATCAATGAAATTGAAATAAAAACTAGAAAATACTATCGGAATGGATCTTGAAGTCGCGACTGCGGGAAACCGCCCTTTTTGGGAAGTACGTCACGTCAAGCGTATCTCCGTGCCTCTTTTCCTTCGTTTACTTCCTCAATCGATTGATCTCTAACTAGGTTTTCCCTCAGATTTTTGACAAAATCTCACATTTATGCAGTTCTCTCGGCTCTCTAATCTCTCTTAGTGGCTCCTAGGTATTTTTCTATTTATTTGGTAGCAGCTTTAAGTTAAACTCAGGGTCAAAACGGTATGAAAAATCACCCAAAAATTGAGTTTTCGTGTCAGTCCAATGCAGGGCACGATCCTGGCCCTGCCTGCCACGATTGTGGTCGGCACTTTTTCCTTTCTCTCATGATAGTGGCCTAACTTGACGCTCTCTGTCATGATCGTGGCCCATGATGCACGATCGTGGCCTAGCTACCTCTAGTTGCTCCTCTTCTATCACGACCGTGGCCACTGTGCACGATCGTGGCCTCTATGTTTTGGCCCAAAACTCTTTAACACTTCACCATTCTTCCCTGCTTACCCTGCAACACTAGCACACACATCAAGGTACCTAAAAAATATACAATTTAAGCTCAAAGATTCAATCTATCCTATAAAAACACTTAAACACAAAAACTAATCTAATTAAGCCCTAAATGCATACTTAACATTCAATTTAACACACAATGCATAACCAATTAAATCCTAAAACATCATAGAAAACACTACTATTAACATCCCCACACTTAAACGTTTGTTTGTCCTCAAGCAAACAAATCACAACACCTAACAAAAACAAACATACCATGCAATAATGTGATAATGGCTCTAATCTTCATGAACTAAATTTAATCTCGAACACAATCACCCAGTTGTGTCAAATCATTAACATGCAAAACATGTGTCTAGGGGCTTTGAACTAAATATACAACTAACTCAAGACTAAGCCTTTTTCAATTGTGCACATACATTAACAATTATTCGGTCCCTCAAACTTGGTAACTGTTCCTAGGTATAATTCCATAAAACTTCAAGCTTATCACAAGTCCGATAGGCTTCTATTTAAACACATAATTTTTATTCTTTATTCTTTATTCATTTATTTAATTTTTTTCCGAGACTTAGCCTTTTACTCGGAGGCAAACATTTATGATGAATGTCGATCCCATTACTCAACTAAGTCAATTGTTAACAACTTAGTTGAAACGTCATTATAGCCTTTTTAGACGAAGGCACACATTTATAATGTGTGTCGATCTGGTTACTCAGCTACATCACATTTTCAACTGGCTACTAGCTTTACTCAAAACCCGAAGGTCAGCAGAGTAGTGGTTTATTGAATTAAATCCTTTTTTTATTGCCTACCTTGTTGCTTTTAGCTATTCGTTTCCATGAAAAAATACTAGTTGAGCTACTTAACCTAAAAGGCCTCAAATTATGAATGAATGCGACAATCTATCGAGTGCTAAATTTCCAATAAGTCCTAATTAGGCTGTATAATTATCCAAAGGCCCCCTAATTCACTAATTTTGCAGGCTAATGATTATTCACAACCTAATAGACTATGCCCAAAATTAAAAAATTTCACTCAATTTGAGCCATTGACCCATTCACACATTTCACATTATGCAACCTAATACTATCATACGATATGCAAAATTCACATGCAAAAGAAAAGCACAGAATCCCTCCCCATAGTTGAACAACAAATTGTCCTCAATGTGAGAAGGAACACACACGACACATACATAAATGAAATGTGTAAACAGAAATTAAAATAACAAAGAATAGATAAAATTAACGATAAAAAGAAAAAATAGAAAAAGAAAACACACAAAACAAAATAAAGTTGGAGAAAAATTTTGGGTTAGATTTGTATCCTAAGGAGATGGAGGTGGTGATGGTGTGGGAGGTGGTAATTGAATACCTTGAGCTTCGAAATACTGATGGATCACCAGCAGTTTATTGCACCTAAAACTACTATCACTATCATTTTCAAATAAAATCTAACTACTTGCTAGTTTAAGACCTTTAATTCAGGAGGCATTTTCAAGTAATCGGAGACAAGGAAATCACTTCCTTATCTATGCGAAGTGCTTCTTCAAAATAAAGCTTGCACCAGTGCCCATTGACCTTAAAAGTCTCTTTGTTAGCATTTTCCAATTGGAGAGCTCCATGATCAAAAAATTGAATTACTATGAATGGTCCACTCGATCTAGACTTCAACTTCCCTGGAAATAATCTTATAGCAAAACAGTGTCCCCTACTTTGAATTCCTTTTGCTTGAGACAAGAATCATGCCATTTCTTAACCTTTTCTTTATAGAGTTTGGCATTCTCATAAGCATTAAAACAAAACTCTTCGAGCTCATCCAGTTGTAGAAGTCTCCTTTCGCCTGCTTGCTTCCAATCAAAGTTTAATGCTTTGATTGCCCAGTATGCTCAATGTTCCATTTCGACCGGGAAATGACATGCTTTCTCATACACGAGTTTGCACAGAGTTGTTCGAATGGGTGTCTTAAAAGCTGTTCGATAGGCCTATAAAGCATCAACTAGCTTTGCTGCCCAATCCTTCCTGGAATGGTTCATTGTCTTTTCCAGAATTCGTTTTAGCTCTTGGTTGACATCTTCCACTTAGCCATTAGTTTGCAGATGGTACGGTGTAACCACTCGGTGGCGTACTTCGTATCATTTGAGGAGGGCATCGAAAGGTTTGTTGCAAAAATGTGTGCTCTCATCACTTATTATTGTACATGACACTCCAAACAGATTGAATAGTCGTTTAATGAATTTTTGCACCATTTTCCCATCTTTGGTTGGAGATGCTATTGCTTCGGCCCATCGCAAGACATAATCAACTCCCACTAGAATGTACATATGCGTCTTTTGTAATAGCCCAGACCACCCGCTCATAGATATTGTCTGCTTTGGGCCCACTTTGGGCTTCCAAAGGGTTTGGATCCAAGCTTGTAGGCTAGCGAGGATGCTAGGCTTCCAAAGTGTTAGAATGTTAGATTCCCATATCAATTGGAGAGGGGAACGAAGTAGGCCTTATAAGGCTATGGAAATCCCTCCCTCATAGATACGTTTTCCAAGGTATGGGAAGAGCAAAATCGTTAGGGCTTGGCTAGGCCAAAGCCCAAAGCGGACAATATCTGTGAGCGGGTGGTCTAGGCTATTACACCATTAAAGATGGAAATGGACCCATAAAGTCAATACCGCAGACATCGAAGACCTCTACCTCTTGAATAGTTGATAACGACATCTCATCCCTCTTAGATATGTTACCTATCCTCTAGCATCTATCACATTATGTCACATAGGTTTGTGCATCCTTAAACAGTTGAGGCCAATAAAATCCACTTTCTAGTATCCGAGTCGCTGTTTTGTTGGCTCCATAATGTCCAGCATATTGTCCCTTATGAAATTGCTTAAGGATGTCTAACATTTCCTTATTCGGAATGCAACATCGCATTAACCCATCTGCACAAGCTCTATATAGGGTTGATTCGTCCCATATATAGCAGTTACAATCATACAAGAACTTCTTTCATTGCTGATAAAAGAGATCTGAGGGAAGTTTACCACTAGCCACATAATTGACGATATCTGCAAACCATAGTGTGGTCAAGCTCTCGAGTAACATTAGAGTTTCATCAGGAAAATTCTCGTTAATATCATTTCTTAGCTAGCATTCCCCTCCCTCAAGTCTAGATACGTGGTCAGCAACCATATTTTTAGCTCTCTTTCTATCTCTCACTTCTAAATCAAATTCTTGTAGCAATAACACCCATCGAATTCACTTGGGTTTTACATCCTTCTTATTGAAAAGGTATTTCAACGTTGTGTGGTCGGTGAAGACAATCACCTTTGATCCTAAAAGGTATTGTCGAAACTTATCACACGCATACACTACTACAAGTAATTCCTTCTCTATCGTGGTGTAATTTAGTTGGGGTCCTATAAGAGTCTCACTCGTATAGTAGATTGCATGCAACTTCTTGTCTTTTTGTTGACCCAAATTGCAACCTATGGCCTGGTCATTTGCATCACACATTACTTTAAACGGCAACGTCCAGTCTGGTGGTGATAAAATTGGTGCTGAAATTAATGCCTCCTTTAGAGTATTAAATGTAGACATACACTTATCATCAAACATGAAGGTTACATCCTTGACTAAGAGGTTTGTTAAAGGTCTTGCAATCTGTGGAAAATCCTTGATGAAAGGACGATAAAACCCAGCATCACCTAGGAATCCTCGCACACCTTTACATTACTTGGTGGTGGAAGCTTCTTTATCACCTTTTTCTTTGCTCGGTCGACTTCAAAACCTTGATATGAGATTTTGTGGCCTAGCACTATCGTTTCTTGTACCATAAAATGGCATTTCTCCCAATTCAACACCATATTTGATTCTTCACACCTTTAAAGAACTCTATCCAAATTAGTTAAACATAATTTAAACGAGTCTCCAAAAACTGAGAAGTCATCCATGAATACCTCCATTATATCTTCTATTATGTTCGTGAAATTTGACATCATGCATCTCTAAAATGTGGCTGGGTCATTGCAGAGTCCAAAGGGCATCCGTCTGTATGCAAACGTACCAGAAGGGCACGTGAATGTGGTTTTTTCTTAATCGTAAGGGTTAATAAAAATTTGATTATAGGCTGAATATTCGTTTAAGAAACAATAGAATAAATAGCCAACTACCCTTTCTATCTTCTGGTCTATGAATAGGAGAGGAAAGTGATCCTTCTTTGTCACTGATTTAAGCTTCCGTTAATCTATGCATACTCTTTATCCTGTGACTGTTCTTGTAGAAATTACTTCTTCACTTTCACTTTCTATCACCGTCATTCTTCCTATTTTAGGTACGTATTGCACTGAGCTGACCCATTCATTGTCAGAGATGGGATAAATTATCCCTACATCGAGGAGTTTAATGATTTCCTTCTTGACTAACTCCTTCATGTTAGGATTTAACCTTCGTTGACACTCTTGCACCATTTTGCAATCGTCCTCTGAATTTATTCGATGCATGCAAACATTTGGACTTATTCCTCGAATGTTCGTAATCTTCCATCCGATGGCTTTCATCCGTTTTTTGACAACCTCCACCAGCTTACTTTCCTATTTTTTACTTAATTGATTAGATATTATTATTGGTAAGGTTTTACTTTTACCAAGAAAGGTATACCTGAGGTGTGCAGCTAACGGATTAAGTTCTAATATCGGAGGCTTCTTTAAGGGTGGTAGAGTGGGTGCTTCGGTCCGAACTAATTTGTCTTGATGCATTGGAACATCTATCCCCTCTATCTCCTCATCTTCTGTAGAGTCAGGATTTTGGTGTTCATTATTATCCTCTGCTTCCAAAGAATTTACTTCTGCAATGCAACTCTCAATTTGTTCTTGCAGTTGGTGATCTAATATTTTGACCTTCATGCATGCACTGCTCATTTGGATTCTTTAAGACTTTATTCATATTGAATTCAACCTGATCTTCTCCTATTCGAAGTGTCAATTTACCTTCGTGAACATCAATTATGGCCTTTCCTGTATTCATAAAAGGTTGACCTAAGATCAGCGAGCAATTCTTATCTTCTTCAAAATTTAGAACTATAAAATCTACTGCAATGATGAACTTGTCCACTATCATCAGTACATCTTCCACTATTCCCAACGACCTTTTAATGGACTGGTCTGCCAATTGAACTATCATCGAGGTAGGCTTGACCTCTCCTAGTCCCAAGTTTATGAATATTGACAAAGGCATAAGATTGATGCTAGCTTTCAGATCACATAAACACTTAGTGAATTCCAATTCCCCAACCGCACAAGGTATGGTGAAACTACCTGGATCTTTCAATTTTAAAGGCATTTGGCTGGTGACTATTAAACTACAAGTGCCAGTTAGGGCTACCGTCTGATTTTCTTCCTAAACACGCTTCTTAAATAATATATCCTTTAAAAATTTTGTGTACTTCAACATATGTTCCAATGCCTTGACAAATTAGAGATTTATCTGTAGCCTCCTTAGCTTCTCAATGAACTTTGTAAATTGTTCATCTAACTTCTTCTTCTGTAGTCATTGAGGAAAGGGTACCTTGGGCTGATATGGTAGAGGTGCAACGTATGGAGTGCATTTGCTTATATCCACTTCTTTCTCCTTTCCTTGATTATTCTCTATTAGCTGGGTAGGCTACTCTATTGTCCTTGTGGCCGTTTCAATTTCCTTCCCACTTCGAAGTGTGATAGCCTTTAGCTGTTCCTTTGAATTTCTTCCTGAGCTGCTAGGAACATTTCCAAACTTTTGTATCGAAAAGGCATTTGACAATTGACTAACTTGGGCTTCTAAATTATGAATGGAAGATGCATATCGCTTAGTGACTTGCTCAAATTTATCTTCTAACTTTTTGTGTTCATCATCTAAAGTACCTAGCTTATCTAGAATTCTATCCAATTTAGCATCCATCGAGCCTGTTTTGTCCTGTAAGAAACTCGATTGTCCTTGGGGTCTGAATTACCTTCCATTGCTGTTGTTAGACCAAGAGAACTTTGGGTGATTCTTCCACCCAAGGTTATATGTATTAGAGTAGGGATTATTACCCCCTCCATGTCCAAGTTGGGCTCTCATATAATTAACTTGCTCCGGGTTGTCTTCTCTTATAAAAAAGTAGACCACTGTATCATGATCAAATTGGCCACATAGCTCGCACTTCAATCATGCAGCTTTTACCATAGCTGAGGGTGACGCCTTCATATTACTGAGTTGTCGAATCAAATTGTTGATCTTAGCTTGCATTTCCATAATCTGATTGATAACGACAACTTTCTTTTGCTCCCTAAAGTTAGTAGGTTGCTTACTACGTTCACTAGCCCATAAGCAGCTATTGTTGACCATCTCCTCTATTAATTCCTCTGCTTTATTGACCGTCTTTCTTATTAAACATCTGCATCAATGGTGTCTCTAGTCTGTGGGTTTACTCCGTTATAGAACGTCTATAGTAAGAACTCCTTAGGTAAATTGTAGTGTGGGCATCTCCTCTGCAGATCCTTATAACATTCCCAAACTTTATAAATAGACTCCCCGTCACATTGTTGAAAATTTGTAATTTCCTTAATAATTTTGGTAGTCTTTGTTAGTGGGAAGTACTTATCTAGGAAAACATGCATTAGCAGGGCTTAGTGAGTGATACCATGCCTTCACCCTATCCCTAAGCGTAAAGGGAAATAGCCTAATTCTCACTGCGTCTTCCAACATCTGGTGATACCAAAAAGTATCACAGATCTCGAGAAAACTCACAATGTGGGCGCTCAGGTCTTCATTTGTAAGTCCATAGAATTGGACGTTCTGTTGAAGCATGTTTAGGAGGGCTGGCTTGATTTCAAAGGAGACCGCTTGAACAGGTGGTCTAGCCACTCTTTGGTTTGCAGGATTGAACCCTGGCCTCATAAAATCCATGAGGGTCCTCTGTTGTTGCCTACCAAGGTTGACTTCTTGATCCAT
>JANQAP020037080.1:0-10023 GCA_026874005.2 Erythroxylum coriaceum | reverse complement strand
CTTGTTTTTGAAACATTGTGAATGTGGGAAAAATGCACTGTGATTTGTTATCATGTTTACTTTGAAAGATTTTGCTGCATTTAGTATTAATGAATAAAGCATAAAAAACATGAAAGTATGAGTATGATACGAAATACGTAAGCTTCAGAAAATTTGCTTGTGTGGGTAAGAGAGATACTATTCTATTCGTCACGTGCACGTTGACCTAAAGCCTTCTCCCTATTGCCCGCTTGTGGCACATGAGCTCCGAAAAATGTACTCATTCTGTTCATAGTGTAAACTTCGGTTTCGTCATTCTATTTTATGGGATCCTCTCGAGCCATTATGATTGTGCATTGCATCTTGATTTGTTGGATATGGAGCATAATTGAGTGATATTTTATGATGATTAAATGAAACATATGATCTGATTTGTGTGATAATGTGTTCTTGTCCATGTGAATTCTCAAAATTTGGAATGTAGATAGTGTGATCTGCTAAGTCTAAAATGCAATATGTATATATATATATAGTGATTCGTTATCGCTGGCTATAAATGTATTAACCACTGAGCGTTGCAACTCACCCCATTATTTTTCCACTCCTCAGGTGAAGAAAAAGCAGATCATTACTGAACCCTTGCAAAGCTTTGACAACTCTAAGATTTCAGTCTTTTGTAACTAATCAGTTTTGAAACTTTTGGTACTCTAGAAGCATATCAAGCATGAACATTTATGATTGTACTTTTTGTATTATGCTATTGATATGGTTTTTGATATGTAACATGAAGTTATGTACAATCTCTGCTTTGTTAGAGAAATGACAGTAAGAATTGCAGAATTTCTCTTTTGTATATATGCAGAAATTTCTTCTATGTTAAGTGTCAATGGTGTTGGGATTAAAATTGTTAGATGTTTGAAAGCTTTTGGATTGATTTTTCTGAAGAAATTGGTTAAGTTGGAAGTTTTGTATGTATGGTTTTAATTGTTGGATTCGGGTCTTTTGTTATAGTTAGAAGTTGTATATATTGACAGTAAAGAGAAAAGAGGAAAAAGGGAATAAAATGTGTTCTGAAACTTCAATGAATAAACTGTATTGATCTAGGTAGAATTTGACAAAATTGTCTTCAAAAAAGTTGTAGATCTTTCTTTTAGCTTTATAATGACAAAAAGTTCATAAGTTTTGGCCTTCGAGATAGAAGTTATGATAAATTGAAATAGGAGTGTGCAGTTGGAATGTCGCAATCGTGCACAAGTACGATCGCAACACCCCTCACGCTTGTGAGTTTTGTTCTCACGCCCATGATTTTTTTTAAAGACTCATGGTCGTGACAAATTTTAATGTACGGCCGTGAAATTTTTTTCTTTTTCTTTTTATTTGTTTATTTCTTTTAATTAATTTGTTTGTTTATTTGTTTTTATTCCTACCAAGAAATTAATTCTTTTTATTTTGATGTTAGTTATATATATATATATATATACTTTTATTTTTAAAAGTCCCCCAATCTTAGCACCTTATTGCCATGAAATAAGGGCCGAGAGCTGGGGCCAACACAAGTAGAATACTAAATAATAAGACTTTTGAACAACTATAATTCATAATGTAAATGTGATGACTGCTTTGACATCTCAGATAAAGATATATAGATTCCATGATTGCTTTAACATCCTGAATAACGATAATAGAGAGAAAACTTAATAAGTTGAATTATACATGAATTGTATAATTCATGGTAGATAAATTATCCAAATTTCACTTCGATAAATCAGCTACCTTAAAGACAACCTCTGCCAGGATTTCAACAACCATCTAAAAAAGAGTTGTTCTAGAAGAGATAATGAAAGGTTTTATGCAAGCAACTAGTTCTCAATTTCAAAATCAAGAACATTCAACAAAGAAAAAAAGAGAAACTAAAAAAGGAAATAGTTGAGATACTATAAGGATCATTACTTAGCTATATAGTTTTTAACCCTGGGGAACACGTGAAAGAAGTTGTCCTAAGGGATGAGGAGTTTATTTATAATAAAAAGGAAGAAGACAATAAAGTAAGGGCACTAATAGATATAGGTTAATAACGAACTCCGTCTTCCTATCTGAGGGTAAACCAAATAACTCAGTAGGAAACATATCCAGGATATCCCTAACAACAAGGATATCCTGTACAGTCTGCTTAGTACGGGTATCAACTACATAGGCTAGATAAGCCTCATATCTACTTCGAATTAACCTCAAAGCACTCATTGATGAAATCAATCTGGCTGGCACTGCTTGACTAACACTACAAAAGATTACTCTCGGCTGATTAGGCGATTCAAGAATTACCTCCTTAGTATAGCAGTTCATCATAGCTCTATGAGTAGTGAGCCAATCCATACCTAATATAAGGTCTATCTCACTTAACTAGAATACTATCAGATCAGCTTCTAACTCCACCTAATCTACTCGAATCATGCACCCTTTACACACTTTGCCTATCACTGTAGTACTACCTATCAGTGTACTTACTTCTAAACCATAATTTAACATTTCTTTCTTGCAATATAGTTTAGATGCCAGATGTCGTGTGATGAATGAATGCGTAGATCCTGGATCTACCAATACAAATGCTTTAAATTGAAAAACATTTAACACACCTGTTACCACATCTGGGAAGTTCTAAACCTCCTATCTAGTGATGGCATAGATCCTGGCCTGAGACTGTAGTTAATTACTCTGCATGTCAATCCTAACAGTAAGACCAACTGAACTCATTCTGCCTATACCTCTGCCTCTCTGCCCAGATCCACTTGCTCTTCTCTGCTAGACAGTTTTCTTAATTACTGATCCTCCTCTCATTCCAGACTGTGTTCTGAAAACTGCGGACAGTCTCTGATCTAGTGTTTAAAGGAGTCACAATGAAGACAAGCTCCTGATAACTTCTAACATTCCCCATTATGTTTCTTCCCACAGTTTTCACAATTAGGCATCTGCCCAGATACTGTATCTCTACCACTGTCAGTTTGTACAAAATTGCCCCTCTGTCTAAACCTCGACTGTCTCGATCTAGTTGGTGGTTGAAAAGATCTATTTTGGCACTTATTGAACCTTCTGCCAGAATCAACTTGAAACTCACCAGGTCTCTTTATTCTAAACTCCTGTCTGTATTCTACTTGTCCATCTTTCAACAATTGTTCTATTTGGATCGAGGTAGCTCATAGTTCCGTAAAACTACCCAAATTAGTAATAGCTAACCTTATCATATTCTCCATATTTAGCCCATCTTCAAATCGTCTACACTTGTCCTCCTCAGTCAAAATTAGTGCAATAACATATCCCATTAACTCATTGAATCTTATCTCATATTTAGCTACTGCAAGACTTCATTGTTTAGATCTAGGAACTCTTTCAATTTCCTATCTAGGTAGATCTTCGACATATAATTCTCCTTAAAGACTTTCAGGAAGTCTTCCTACTTTAAACTACAAGGCCTGTTGGTACTGGCGGGAATAGTCTTCCACTACCGATATGCTGGACCTTGCAGTAGCGAGACTGCGTAGTCAAACTTCTCATTAGACTCGCAGTCCATCTAATCAAATATTCTTTCAGTCCTCTTTAACCATTCTTTTGCCTCAGCAAGGTCTGTACTTCCGTAGAAGTCCACAGCCCCCTGCTTTCTAAGCTTATCATACCTCCTTTCTCTCCTCTTAGGAATTCTTTGAGGGATTTGATTAAATCGAGGTACTGGAGACTCTTTATTGGCTCTTACAGACTCTAGATCAGCTGATTCTATAACTTTATCACCTATAGCAGATGTGAGATTCCCATATCGATTGGAGAGGGGAACGAAGTACGCCTTATAAGGGTATGGATACCTCTCCCTCATAGACGCGTTTTCTTGGGGTAGGAAAAGCACAATCATGAGGGCTTGGTTGGGCCAAGGCCCAAAGCAGACAATATCTGTGGGCGGGTGGTCTAGGGCTGTTTACAAATGGTATTAGAGCCAGTACCTGAATTTGTGTATCAGCGAGGATGTTGAACCTTAAAGGGGGTGGATTGTGAGATTCTCATATCAGTTGGAGAGGGGAACGAAGTACGCCTTATAAGGATATGGATACCTCTCCCTCAAAGACGTGATTTCCCAGGTGTGGGAAGAGCAAAACCGTGAGGGCTTAGTTGGGTCAAGGCCCAAAGCAGACAATATATATGGGTGGGTGGTCTGGGTTGTTTCAAAATTGTGAGATCCTATATTAGTTAGAGAGGGGAATGAAGTACGCCTTATAAGAGTGCGAATACCTTTACCTCAAAGACGTGTTTTTCTGGGAGGAAAATCCTGAGGGCTTAGCTAGGCCAAGGCCCAAAGCAGACAATATCTGTGGGTGGGTGGTCTAGGGCTATTATAAATGGTTTCAGAGCTAATACCCGAACCGGTGTGCCAGTGTAGACGTTGAGCCCTAAAGGGGGTAGATTATGAGATTTCCATATTGCGTTGGAGTGGGGAACGAAGTATGCCTTATAAGGGTATGGATATCTTTCCCTCACAGACGCGTTTTCCTGGGGGTGGGAAGAGTAAAACTGTGATGGCTTGACTGGACCAAGACCTAAAGTTGACAATATCTGTAGGTGGGTGGTGTGGGCTGTTACAAATGGAATTAGAGCCAGTACTTAGACCAGTGTGTCAGCAAAGACGTTGAGCCCTAAAACAGGGTGGATTGTAAGATCCCATACCGATTAGAGAGGAGAATAAAGTACACCTTAAAAAGTGCAGATACCTCTCCCTCAAAGATGTGTTTTCTCGAGGGTAGGAAGAGTAAGCCCGTGAGGGCTTGGCTGGGCCAAGGCCCAAAGCGGACAATATCTATAGGTGGGTGGTCTAGGGCTCTTACAAATGGTATCAGAGCAGCAGGTTAGTAGCGTTCTTCTCAGCGAGCTCAAGCACAAGTTTATACAGTGATGGAGGAGGACGTTCAAGCCAATCCAAACACAATTATAGGTTTTATGTGTGTTCTCGGTAGAGATGTTAGAGTTTTGATCGACACTGGCACGCAAAGGTCCTTTGTTAGTGTAACCTTCGCTGAGGACATTAGTCATCCCTTGGAGCCATTAGATGCTCCTCTTATTATAGTCACTCCTCTTAGAGAGCAAGTGGCCCGTGATGACGCATATACGACCTGTAAGGTAAAGGTTAGTGATGTTATGTTAGAGGCAGATCTTATTCCCCTCGATCTCTAGGATTTTGAGGTAATATTAGGGATTGACTGGTTAGAGAGACATCGCGCCATGGTTGACTATTATAAAAAAGAGGTGGAGTTTGACACTCATGGTGGAGTCCCAATTAAATGTACTAGTGACCGATGGGTGTTCCCAAGTTGTTTGATATCGATGGTCAAGGCTAAGAAGTTGATTCGTCGAGGAAGCCAAGCATACCTCGCACATATGATTGACACTTTGACACAAAGGATCGAATTTGGAGATGTCCCTATTGTATGTGAGTTCCCTGATGTCTTCCCTGAGGAATTACCTAGATTGCCACCTGATCGGGACTTTGATTTTACTATTGACTTGGTCCCAGGGACAACACCGATATCTATACCGCCGTATTATATGGCATCAGCAGAATTGAAAGAGCTAAAGGTTTAGTTGCAAGAGTTACTGGATAAGGGCTTCATTAGAACAAGTTATTCACCGTGGGGAGCACTAGTATTGTTTGTCAGGAAGAAGGATGGGACACTCCACTTATGTGTTGATTATCGGTAGTTAAATAGGGTTACCATCAAAAATAAATATCCACTCCCCAGGATTGATGACTTATTTGATCAGTTGAGGGGAGCTACAGTATTCTCAAAGATAGATCTGAGGTCTGGGTACCATTAGTTAAAGATTTCTAAAAGTGATGTGCATAAGACTGCTTTTCAGATGAGGTATGGACACTATGAATTTTTGGTGATTCCGTTCGGATTGATAAATGCACCTGCAACATTTATGGATCTCATGAACAGGGTGTTCCATCCTTATTTAGATTAGTTTATCATAGTTTTCATTAATGATCTTTTAATTTATTCTAAGGACGGGGAAGAGCATGCTAGACATCTTCGGATTGTGCTGCAAATACTTCGCGAAAGATAGTTGTACGTGAAGTTTTCAAAGTGTGAATTTTGACTGAAGGAGATAGGATTCCTTGGGCCTGTGGTATCAGGAGAAGATATTTTTGTGGACTCCAAAAAAAAGTGGAAGCTATACTTAAGTGGGGACAGCCCAAGAATGTGACAGAAGTTCACAGCTTTCTAGGGTTAGCTGATTATTATTGAAAATTTATTAAGAGCTTCTTAGTACTTGGAGCCCTTTTATGGAGGCTTACTTGAAAGGGAGTAATTTTTCAGTGGGATGACAAATGCGAGGCAAGTTTATAGGAACTAAAGAAGCAATTAACTTCTACGCCAATGGTTGCTTTACCTACCCAAGGAGTTGGGTATGAGGTATACAGTGATGCCAATCGTTAGGGAATTGGCTGTGTACTTATGCAGGTCGGGCGAGTGATCGCATATGCTTCTAGACAACTGAAGAAGCACGAACTAACTTATCCTACTCATGATTTGGAGCTCGCAACGGTGGTGTTTGCACTTAAGATTTGGAGACACTATCTTTATGGGGAGACTTGTCGTATATACATTGATCACAAAAGCCAAAAGTACCTACTGACACAGAAGGAGCTAAACCTCAGACAAAAGAGATGGTTGGAATTAATTAAGGATTATGACTTAGTGATTGACTATCACCCAAAAAAAGCAAATGTGGTAGCCGATACACTGAGTCGAAAGTCCTATTTGGTAGTGACTGTCAGGCAAAATCCTTATATGACTCATTTGATAAGTGTACGGAGCTTTGGGGTTGGACTCTCAGTGGTTGACGATAATGGAACATTGCTAGCACGGTTTGAAGTTCGAACAACACTATTTGATGAGATCAAGAGATCATAGGTCGATGACTATTCGCAAGGTTATACGCGCTAAGTTTTAATATTTTTTTAACCTTGGTAAATTTCACAAGCGCATGACTCGTTCGCATAGTACCTAAGGTATCGATCCCAAGAGGAAGGCTAACTAGTCCTAAATCTAAGGTCACCCTAAACTACAATAATTCTAAACAATTACTTAATACATAAATTAAATCAATCAATAATCAAATATGAGAATTTAAAGTGTAAAAAAGTCACAAAATAACAACTCACACAACAATCCGAAATCAACCTAGAAATAGGCAAGTGAGAGAAAGGGGGATTTAATTCAAAACTAAAGAAAATCTAACCAATTATGTAATTTTCGACTTAACGAGCCTAGACGATCCTAGGGTGAATTACTCTCTCTTGAGTTATAATTCTTAACCCTAATTGATGATTCCTAATTTAAATTATGAAATCGCGATCTCTCAACTCGCGATTGACCCAAAACCTAAATTAGTTCTAAGTTGTCTAAAAACCTACTGGGAATTTATGCTTGATCTCTCATTACATGACTTTACTGGTTTAATTCAATTCTCTACCTATCGATTCACCTAACTCTCGTTAGCCCAAATTGATGATTTTTACCTAGCTCACCCTCTTAGTTTATCGCCAAGTTATTAAAAATAAAATTTGAATCACAATTAATTCGAAAGAAACATAATCACATAAACTTTATTAATCTCAATAACTAAAAAAACCCGAAGGTGAGTATAGACAGTCGATTAACACTCAATAACACCATTTCCCAATTTTATACATCTATAAAATTGAAATAAAAATAAGAAATACTGTCGGAGTGGATCTCGGAGGCAGCGACTGCGAGAAACCACCTATTTTGGGAAGTACTTTGCGTTAAACTTATCTTCGTGTCTCTCTTCCTTCGTCTCCTTCCTCAATCTCTTGATCTCTTTCTAGGTTTTTCATGAAATTGACGGAATGATGCTCTCTTGCATGACTCTCTAGGCTATCCAAAAACTCTTGCGACTATCACATCATGTTCTATTTATTTTGTGGAAGCCCTAGGTCAAAGTCGGGGTTGAAACGGTCCACAAAATCTCACAAAAATTGAGTTTTTCTATTAGCCTGACGCAGGGCACGATCATAGCCCTGCTTGCCACAATCATGGCCTACTGTTTAACCATTTTGTCATGATCATGGCCCAATGTGCACGATCGTGGCCTGACTTGATGCTCTCTGTCACGATCATGCTCCCAGTGCATGATCGTGGCCTGACTGCTGGTGGCTCTTCCTTCTCTATCACGAACGTGGCTTGCTGTGCACGATTGTGGCCTATGACTTTAGGCTGAAACTCCTTAAATCTTCGTCGTTCTTTCCCGTTCACATACAAGTAGCACTTCAATATCACATTCATGTATCAAGTCTTCGACCTTCATGGTCCGACATCAACATAATCAAATCACATTCATATCATCATTCAAACATATTTTAAAGCAAACAATTAATTACGTGAAACCGTCTAGGTTACTCATAGGTTGCTCCCGAAGGTAATGCCTGGAAGTTCCAGCAACGTCTGGATGTTGACATTCTAGTTGCTCCTCTATAATATGCAATACACACACACACGCACACACACACACACACAGATATATATATATATATCATAATTTTACACAATTTCATAAACATTCATTGATGCACATTATGTATATGAAATATGCACAATGCATGTTCATGACAATCCTGAGTATCGCTATGTTATTCTTATCATGTAAACATTCATATTTCCAAACTCATATAAGTGTCATTTATACTTAGGGTTTGTACCTCAATAAAACCATTAGAATCACAATTCATAACTTATTTGGTCAAATTCAGATTTTTCCTTAAACATACCTCCAGGTCTATTGTACATGATCAATCTGACAATGAAAATGAAGTAATTTGGCAATTCTTTCTTCTAGAAAATTGTTCTTCTATCCCTTAAGTTTCTAATGACACCAAGATCATTCAATTTCGATCAGTACTCTGAAAGTTATACTCCAAATATTTTTAGACTGTTCTTATACTGAAACAGTGCCCTGTACTCAACTTCCATCCAGAAATTGAAATTCTTAGAGACTGAATTAAAATTCTATTCCTTCATACAATTTATATCCCTATGTCTCTAGTTTACTCCAAATCAAGATCATTCCATTTGGATAACTACAGAACAAGTTATGTCTAAAATACCAAAGCATGTTTAGTGAAAATACTCCAGTTATGAAATTCTAGAACTCCTCATCAATTGCATCCCAAATTCATCAATCAATCTCCTCCAAATGATTTCAGATGGTTATAATTTTTGGTGTAGATATAGAAAAATGTGTTTTGAGTCTGTTGGTTTAAATCCCGTGGCATTTGGAGGTCGAGAGAAGAAGTTATGGTTAAAAGAAGAAAGGTGTTCGAAACAGTCCCCCCTTTTTAGAGCTTCAGAGTCACGATCGTGCATTTCCTTCTTCCTTCCGAACTGTAGCTCTTCTTCTCTTCTTCTTCTTTTCTTTCTCTTAAACCAACATCTCTAACTTATATCAACCCCATTTTTTGACTTCAATTTAACTCAACTTAATCATAAACAAATTAAAACCCAAGATTAAAACACAAACATCAAAACAAAAAAATGATTCACGCATCTCCTTAACATTTTTTTGCATTTCTTCTTCCATTTTTCTGCATTTTCATTTTCTGCATTCTCTTCATTTTTATCATTCTTTCACATATCCAAACTTACTTGATTTAGCTTCAAAATCTTCAAGATTTCTCTTAGCCCTAGCTCTCCACATAACCCACATTCATCATCATCCAAAAATGGGTCTTTTGTGAGAAGTGAAAGAGAGAGTAAGATGAGAGTAGCAAATAAAAGATGAGAGCAAGTTGTAACGTGAATGGAGATTGGGTGAGCTAAAATCGTGGGAGTGAAGAGGAGACGAAGGAAGCCATGAAAATAGAAGAGATAAGAGACTAGCAAGAGAATGAGAGTGAATAAAAAAAGTGAAGACCATTTAAAACTAAAGGTAGTCTTTCATCTAGAGAGATTTTCGTTGGTTAATAGGGTGTGGTAACTTTTTGCC
>JANQAP020037069.1:0-25488 GCA_026874005.2 Erythroxylum coriaceum | reverse complement strand
AATATTATATAAAAAGAAATTTAAAAATACCTTCATCTTCATATATTTGATCAAAATAACCTTCAATTGGTCGATTAAGTTCACTAGTCCCCTCCGCATTAATACCTGTGGCTGTAGGAAAATAAAAACACAATATTAGGTAAGATAATATAAAGATAGATAAAATAAATATATTAAAAAAAATTTACCGTCAATATCTTCATTATTTAACCAACTTTGAGTACACATAAGAGTTTCCACAGTGCAATAATAAAGTCGACCACTATGAGGAATAATGACTTAACCACTAGTGCTAAATGCAGACGTTGAAGCAACGGTTGATGATGGAATAACTAACAAGTCCCGTGCAATGGCATGCAAGATCGGGTAATTATATGCAGATGTCTTTCACCATGACAATATATCAAATGACTTATCTTCAATTTCAGGAAAACAATATGTGGAAAAATATTTATCTAACTCCATCGTATTGTAAGAAATTCTAGTCCTTTTCTCTTTTAAAAAATTTGAAAGATAATTTGTCAATAATAGCTCAGAAGAAAAGATCGAACTTCAAACTAAAGTTGAACTTGAACTGCCTGCAGCACTACAAAGATCCCGATCATGAGTTCGTTGCATTCTGAATTAATAATCATTAAACAATTGATACCATAACTATTTCATGGTATGTAAATGCTCTTGAGCTTCACCAGTGTACAATGCATTATAAATATATTTAACCCCGTTCATCTTGTATCTCGGGTCCAACACATAAAATACTATAACGACATCTCCAACCTTAGACCAATAAGAATTAAACTTCTCCACCATCCTCTTTGCTATAGTCTGAATCACTGCATTGGAATCAAACATCCACAATGATAAAACATGCTTTATGTTGGACATAGTGCTAAAGATACGGTATGAAGTTGGCTATTTTGTTCCTTAAAATAATTCAGTCCAATTATTGAATAATTTCAACTTCATACAAAGTTCTCTAGCCAAGTCCCATTGACCCTCTGATAGTACATAGGTATACTGAGAATCCCTTTCAGCTAGTCTAATAAATAGCTGAGCATATGGGATTGCTGACTCAAACATCTTAAAGGTTGAGTTCCATCTAGTACGACAATCTAAAACCAACTTCTTTAAATTTGGAATGCATAAAGTTTATGCACTATCTTCAAAAATTTCAACTCTTTTAGGAGTTGCACTTAAATATAAAACACTATTCTAAATACACTCTATTGCTTCCTTTATCGCCTCCAACCTAACCTTCACAATCAAGTTAAGAATATGCGCAAAACAACACATATGAAATAACTTACCTCCAACTCCTAACCCACATCTTACCCTTCAACTTCTCAATCATATCATCATTTGTGCTACAATTATCGACTGTGATGGAGGATACTTTGTTTTTGATGTTCAAATTCATCAAACAGTCTTTGAAAACATTTGACAATTTTTCGCTTATATGCGGTGTCGACACATAAATGAACCTATCATGAAAAAGCATACCGACATGAATCATAAATTCATAAAATAATGAAAAAAATAAATGATAATAATATTAAAGAATATAAATTATCTCAAAAGTCTATTGCATAACTTCTAATCATTATTAATATAATGTGTCGTCATCGCCATGTAACCCTTCTTTTGGTTATCAATTGTCCGCATGTCTGTTGTTATGGCAATTCATCCTTGAACACTCGACAATGCTCTTAATGTTTCTCTCTTCTTGTCCTCATAAATTTTGAAAATATCATTCCTCAATGTATTCCGACTTGGAACCTTGAAAGTCGGTTGGAGTGAATTAAGAAATATCCTGAATCTCTTACTTTCAACCATAGACAATGGTTGTTCATCTCCAATAACCATACTAGCCATCAAAATTCTAGTTGTTACGATCATTTCATTCTTTCCTGTCATAACGTTAGGGGTCAAAAATGTTTGACCCCCCAAAACCATCTTCCTTCTAGTACATGATTTTGTATGTCTCTTTAAATGAGACGTTCTACCTTTCGAACCACTTGAATACAACTTATGGTAATAATTGCACTCTGCTTTTTCAATTTCACAATATAGTCTTCCAAACTTCACTTTTATATTGACTAACTTGAGTTCTATTTGAAGTTCTATCATCACTTGGTGTCAGAATAAAAGTTTCCACTTCTACCTCCGGCGCTGGATTACAACTCTCAATTGAAGGAATATGCTCATCCATCTAACAAAAAGCATATAAATACTTGAGGTTAGAAATAAGAATGTATTAGAAAAATGACACATTCTTAATCAAAATACTTTGCCTACATTTTAGTTAAAATATTCCATATTAAACAAAATGTTTAAGAAAATCAAATAATGTCAGAACTTTGAATATGCTAGAATGTCCAAGTAAGTTAGGCTAATGAATGCTAGACATTAAAGTGGTTCTCCAATGTATATTCTATAAACATTAAAGTGGTTCTCTAAGTAAGTTAATAGAATATGTTAGAACTTTGAAGGCAAAAGGGCTACCCAATACATGACGTGCCATCCAAGTTGGCTCTTCAACTGTTTATAGAACAACCCTATGCTAATCCTAAAGGCTAACTCTAGAATTAAGATATCTAGTTTGCTGAAATTTTCAGATTTAAAGTAACAATTATGTGTGATATAAAAGGCTATTCGGTCATGAAAATGTACAAGGAGAAGTGTAATGTATGGTTGATGAATTTGGAGAAAATCAAGCTTACTTAAAAGTATAAACCTGATTGCAATACAAGCTGTAATGTTTGAATGGTCTTAGGGTTGTATAATGGAGCATTTATTATTTTGTATAGTGGAGAGAATGATTTATATTGGATATGGTAACATGTAAAAGTGATTTGTAAGGGTTTATGATACCAAGTTGGAGCTAATTTGATAAGTCAACTCATAACGGATAAAATGTGGAATTGAATGGTCAAGATCTATACATAAGAATACATATCCAGAAAGTCACTTGAGCATACATTGAAACATGATATATATATGTGTGTGTGTGTGTGTGTGTGTGTGTGTGTGTGTGTGTGTGTGTGCATGAATGTATAATTACATGAATAAACAACTTAGTGATTTATGACCTATGTGTGTATACATTGCATGATGATAAACGTGCAAGGTGATCGTCAACTTCCAGACATTGCCGAAACCTTGAGGCAATAGTATTTCTGGAGAGTACTGTGAGTCAACCTAGATGCAAACTCACATATATGTGCTTCTATATAAATTGTATATTTAATATGAAATGCATGTACAATTGATTGATAAGTAATAGACTTAGGTTTGAGGAGTCAATTATATGGCATGAGCACACATAAATGAAAAGTAATGAAAGCATAGCATATGAAATGATACATCTCACCATATTGAAATGCATGATTAGATAAAGGAGTTGTGATCATACTGATCGATGTGTAGGAAAGAGACTTGAGCTTAGAATTATGAAAAAGAGCCTTAGGCTCCGATAGCATGGACTTGGTATCCACAAGGGGTACAGGCCAGTAATGGACTCGATACTGACAAAGGGTACGGGACAACAGATTGCATTGATACGCACTTGATCATAATAAAACAAAATGAGAATGAAAACACATGTGCATTTACATTTGCATCACTACATACATAACAAGATTAAATTGAAATGAAAACACATGTGCATTTACATTTGCATCCCTACATACATAATAAGATTGAATTGAAATGATTAATTGAATTGATTTGAAATAGTGAAATACGTCTGAAGTCAATGGAGAATATGATGTGATATGCAACACTGGCTTATATGATATATATTTGTTGAAGTGTAATAAGTTGTGATATAACTTGACTTTATGATATGACTTGTGTGAGTGCATCGATGATGGTTCACTCAGAGTTCGCAAACTCATCAAAATTACAACGTTATTTTTTAGGTTCGGGGGAGTTCTATCTACCAAAACAATATAATAGAAGTTTAGTACTTACATTTTGGGGATAAAAATGGCTCAAAGGTCTGATCAGCTGAATCTGCGGAGCATAGTTACAGTCTTTTACATTAGCATCCCATATCATGATACACATTTTTGTACTAAGATTAAACTCTAAATTGATGTGTAATGTATATGTTGGATTTTGAATTATAAAGACATATGTGACCTTTTATGCCTATGAAAGAAATGAGAAGAAGAATTAAAGTATGGACCATTAACTATTTTCTATATATGTCTTTGTTAAGATATTTGAACAAAGAATTATGAGCTTTCCCTTAATTATATTTTTCACAAGTGAAATGTTAACATAGATCGAAATTTAAAAAAAACTCTATTAAATGAATGCTTATGATATGTTAGATGCCTAAGAGTAAGTTATTTTTTTATTTTCATAATGTATCATTTTCGTAGAGTATTTTCTCAAATATCCTCTGATATGTTCGGGAATATGCTCTATTGGAGTGGTATGTTACAAATTTGGTATCATAGTAAGAGTTTTGGCATCCTTAGGGACATATGTCAGCATTTTAGCATGACATATATTAAGAGATCCATATAGTGATCACCATTATTGTTTCATATAAGTCATCTGATATAGGAGATCGTGTTGTAGAATCAACTGATCTTGAGTCAATAGGGGCTAATAGAGAGTCCCTTATACCCCAATTTGATGGGAGAGAAAGGAGATACGATAAACTTAGGAAGTAAGGAGCTGTAGACTTCTATGGAAGCATAGATATTACCGAGGCAGAGGGTTTGCTGGAAAGAAGGGAGAAAGTGTTTGATCAGATAGACTGTAAGCCTGATGAGAGGTTCGACTATGCAGTCTCATTATTTCAAGCTCCAGCCTATCGGTGGTGGAAGACAGTTCCAGATAGTTTCACCCGACCTTGCAAGCTGACATGGGAGGATTTCCTGAAGATCTTTAAAGATAATTATATGCCAAAGATCTATTTGGATAGAAAAATGAAGGAATTTCTTAATCTAAAATAGGAAAATCTCACAGTAGCTGAGTATGAAGTATGATTCAATGAACTATCGGGGTATGCTACTACTCTGATCCCAACTGAAGAAGATAAATATAGGTGGTTTAAGGATGGTTTGAATTTGCAGATCAGGATAAGATTGGCGATTACAAATCAGAATCGTTTTACCAAGCTACGGTAGCTTCGATTTGGATTGAGTAGTTACTGAAGGAAGAACAAGGATAATATAAACAAGAGTTCAGTTCTAAGAGGCATGGTGACTTTGAAGCTAAATCTGGCAGAAAATTTAGTAAATGCCAAAATAGACCATCACGATCACAGTCTAGATCGAGCAGTCAGGGTTTAGACCTAGAGGCAGTTCTGCCCATTCTACTGGTGGTAGAGGCCAGGCATCTAGAGGGTAGACTTATGGTGGACAAACACAACAAATTTCCAGTTGTGAACATTATGGAAAAAAACATGGTGGAGTATGTTGGAAGGTATCAGGAGCTTGTTATCATTGTGGCTCCTTAAATCATCATATTAGAGACTGCCCAGTAACTTTAGGAGCATAGTCTGGAGTGAGAGGAGGATTAGTGATGGAGATGACTATCCAGCATAGCAGAGTCAATGGAGTAGGACACAGAGGCAGAGGTAGGGGTAAAGTAACTTCAGCAACTCCTAGTGTACCTAGGAATAAGGTATGGAGGAACCAACTACAGTCTCAGGCCAAGATTTTTGTTGTTACTAGACAGGAGGCACAAAGTTCCCCAGATGTTGTTGCAGGCATATTACATGTCTTTGATCTTGAGGCATTTGCATTGCTAGATTCAGGATCTACACATTCCTTTATTACCCCACATCTAGCATCTCAATTGCATTGTGGGAGAAAGATGTTGGAGTTTGGCTTAGAGGTGAGTACTCTAGTAAGTAGTACTACAGTGATTGGAGCAGTATGTAAAGGTTGTATTATTCAAATTGACCAGGTTGAATTGAAAGCCAATTTGATAGTACTGTAGTTGAGAGAAATAGACCTTATTTAGGTATTGACTAGCTTACTACTCATAAATTTGTGATGAATTGTTACACTAAGTAGGTTATTATTGAATCTCCTACTTAATCAAGAGTAATATTTCAAGGTGTTAGTCAAGTAATGCCAGCCAGATTGATTTCATCAATGAGCACTGTTAGATTGATTTGAAGTGGATGTAAGGCTTATTTAGCCTATGTGACTGATATCAGAGTTGAGAAGACATTACAAGATAGTCCTATTGTTAGGGATTTTCTAGATGTCTTTCCCATTAAATTACTGGGATTACCACCAGATAGGGAAACGAAGTTCACCATTGACCTTGTCCCAGGTATTGCTCCTATATTTGTTCCTTCTTATAGGATGGCACCTGTGGAACTTAAAGAACTTAAAACTCAGCTGTAAGAGTTGTTAGATAAGGGTTTTATCAGACCTAGTGTGTCACCTTGGGGAGTTCCAGCTTTGTTGTGACGAAGAAGGACGGGACTTTGAGACTGTACATTGATTATAGGCAATTAAATCAAGTGACAGTGAAGAATAAGTATCCCCTATCGTGAATAAATGATTTACTCAACCAATTATAGGGAGCTCAGGTATTTACTAAACTAGATTTTAGGTTATGGTATTATCAATTGAAAATAGCAGAAGCTGATGTACCAAAGAGTGCATTCAGAACTAGATATAGACACTTCGAGTTTTTGGTGATGTCTTTTGGGTTGGCGAATGCTCCAGCTACCTTTATGGCATTGATGAATAAAGTATTCCAGCTTTAGTTAGATCACTTTGTTATTATATTTATAGACGATATCTTGGCCTATTCGAGGAGTAGAGAGGGATTGAGGTTAATTTTACATATAATGAGAGAGAAGCATTTGTACATCAAGTTCAGTAAGTGTAAATTTTAGCTTGATCAGGTGGTGTTCTTAGGTCATGTAGTATCTAGACAGGGCATACAGGTAGACCTAAAGAAATTTGAGGCAGTGATGAAGTCAGAAGCACCTACAAATTTGTCAGAGATTCAAAGTTTTCTTGGTCTAGCAAGTTATTATAAGAGGTTTGTTGAGGGGTTTTTATTGATCTCAGCCCCTTTGACAAAGCTTTTGAAGAAGAAAGTATCTTTTTGATGGACTGATGAATATCAAAGGAGCTTTGAGGAGTTAAAACATTGATTAAATATAGTGCTGGTGTTGACTATTCCATCTGGGTCTGGAGGGTATGTTGTATATAGTGATGCTTCACACTAAGGGTTAGGGTGTGTTTTGATGCAGTATGGTAGAGTGATTGCTTATGCTTCGAGATAGTTAAGGCCTCATGAGTTCAATTATCCAATTCATGATTTAAATCTTGCTACAGTAGTATTTGTTTTGAAAATTTGGAGACATTATTTATATGGTGAAACGTTTTAGATTTTTACAGATAATCGAAGTTTGAGATATTTGTTGAGTCAAAAAGAACTTAATATGAGACAAAGGAGGTGGATTGAGTTGATTAAGGATTATGGTTGCATGATAGAGTACCATCCAGGTAAGGCTAATGTTATAGCACTAAGCAGGAAATCCAATAGCAGTATAACACAAATTTAAGCATCGAGGTTACCATATCTAGTTCATCTGAGAGCACTGAATGTTGAGCTAAGTTTGGGGCATAATGAAGCATTATTAGCTACATTTAAACTTAGACCAGTATTACATGATAGGATCAGAAAAGCTCAAAGCAAGGACCCAGAATTAGTGAAAATTATAGAGAAGTTAACACAAAATTTGAGTTCTGAGTTTGAGTTGAGAAATAGTGTAACACCCCAACATATACCCTGGAAGTATTATAACATGTATAGGGTGTATTAAGAAGTGAACATGATGAATCGAGTGCATCTAAGTATAGTAAGATACATAATGGTACCTAATATAAAAGACAAGGGTAAATGGATAATTGTTAGCTTCGACATGGACATTCATGCTTAGACATGAAATATGTATAGAAATTTTTGATATGTTTGCTTGGATTTATGAATGTGATGTGATGGGAATTGATAAAAGAAGTATTCCATAAGTAAATAGGATGTTTATGGCTAAAATGGATGTGTTTTTGTGTTGCTCATGCATGATAAGACTGAAGTTAGTTGATTCGGGATGTGTACCTCGTTGAATAGATAGGTTCCATTAAATATATTTCTGTAATTTGGCCATATCTTGCCCTGTAGACCTCCAAATTGGATAATTCCAATTTAAGATTAAACTAGAGACATAGGTCTAAAATTTTATAAGGAACTAAAATTTTATTGTGTCTTTAAGATTTTTGAATTCTGGCTTGAAGTTGAGTTATGACTGCTGTCCCTATTTTTGAACAGCCTGTAGTGTTTTATGTACAACTCCCAGAATAATTAACCAAATTGCATGAAATTTATTACATAAGAAAATTAAGACATAGGGAATGAAATTAATTGATAAGATTGTAGGCCAATGTGGGAAGTAAAGGAAGAAGAAGGACTAATATGCAATTTTTCTGAAGTTAACACATAGACCAATTGAATTAAGGCATGTGTGACCAATAATAATAAAGCATGTGTGTCCAATAGGAATTAAGCATATCTGTGAGTCTTGAAAGTTCTGGAATGGGCATATGGAGAGGGAATATGCACAACATTTTGGGGTTCTATGTTCAAAATTTTCTCCTCTCCATTTCACCTTCTTCATCCCATCATTTTTCATGTACGAAATCAAGTCAATCTTAGGTGGAAATCAAGGTAAAAGTTAGGAATTTTCTCTTAACCTTTATCTCTTTTTACTTTGCTTATGAAGGATGAAATTATAAGGTTAGAAGGGAGATTGAGAGGTATATTTTTGGTGAGTCAAGCAAGGCCAAAGAGGAAGGGAAGGAAAGGCAATGGAAGACCTAGTTTGTTAATTTTGAGGTTTAGGACTTCACTTAGTTGATTTCTCTATTTGTGTATGATTAAATGGATGTAAAGATTCATTTGGATGTGGAATGGTTGCTGGGATGTTACTTTGGTGTTATCTTATATGGAATTGGTTGAATATGAGGAGAGAGTATTGTGTAGTGGAATTATATCTGGGGTTTATTTGAGTCAGTCACATTGTTTGAGTCATAACTCAACCTATGGACCTCTAAGTTGTGTTATTTCAGTTTTATATGAAACCTAAGACATATAGATAAATATCTCTAGAAGGGTTGCTGACTTAATTCTAGCTCTATGACCTTGGAAATTGAGATCGAAATAGGTGACCTGATGCTGCCCCTATTTTGGAGCAACTTGTGATATTTTGCATATATGTCATGATTTAGAATTCCAAATAGTCTTATTATTAGTTCTGTAGAAATTATAGACATAGAGGAAAAAATGTACAGAAGACCTTGATACCCAGTTCTAAATTTTTCTATATGCATGTTAAGGAATAAATAGTGGTATGGATGGAGAGAGTGTCTATCACGACCATGGCATTGTTTTTGTTTCTGATTTCTACCACATCTTATCCGAACCTTTATCAATGAGTATGAAAATTTTCAAACACCTAGAAATAAATGAAATAGGACTTACCATATGTGAATTGGGAGACTGAACATTGGAATAGAAGATTGAGCACAATGCATTCCAAAGAAAATTTACATGTACATAAATGATTTTTATGCATTTTCATTACTCATATATGTATGGTATGATTATACAAGTTTGATTTTGATACCCTTCTAATGGTGGTAAGCCATGAATTGCCTGTATAAATGTAAATATAGATTTTATGACTTGAAATATATTTCATATGATTTGTTAATATATGAATTGTGAAATTTGCAAATGGTTAAAGAAAATGTTATAGTGCCTGCTCTATTGTCTTGGTTGTGGATAGATAGGCATGCTTATAGGATTACAATATAGCTGTTATAGTTTGACAACAATGGTGTCCACAATTTGATACTTTCGAGTATCCACAGTTTGATACCTTTGGGTATCCACAGTTCGATACCTTCGGGTATCCACAGTTTGGAATCTTCAGATATCCACAACACCTGTTATCCACACCCACAGAAAATATGCAAGCTTAACATAGAAAAGGAACTTAGCTATCATAAATAAGAAATACAACATGACAATTTGAATAATTGGTATTGATGAGCACTTGTATTGGTTGTAATGATGAATTGTAATGATATGCAATTATATTGAAAAGTTGTAATAATGAGCGTTGAATGTTAATATTTGGCTTATAAATGTGCATTGTCGGTATATGGATAATATGTTGACACATATTTGCATTATGTACTTTTCTTAATTATGCCATCATTGTTTACATGAGCATTGAATATTAATGATTGGTTCATGAATGTGAATTTATGGTACGAGAGTTTTGACCTTTCTAAATGTGTGTGCTTAGAGGATGACTGATGTGAGTGGTCATCCAAACTAAGTGTTTTCCTCACTAAGCTTTCAAGCTTAGCACGGGTGTTAATCCGTGTAGGTCCAAGTCATAGGAGTGAGGTATAGGGAACATCTGCAAGTACCAAGGCCAACAGATAGAAGAAAAAGTACTTTTGGAATGTGTTTTTAGTTACAGATGATTGCACATGTAATGAAGAAAGGAAATTGTATGTTTTCTTTTGGATTACCATGTAAATGTAAAGACGTATTACTACTGTCAAATGATAATGTTAAGCATTGAGGAGTTTTGTAATGTGTATATGTATAGCATTGAATAGAATCGTATACTTTAAATAAGTGTATAGGAATTTGGTTGCTATGTGTGTGGATGGTTGTAGGTTCTGTATAGGGGGTGTCACAAATAGTACATTATAGTTGAATAAGAGATTATATGTAACAGATGTTGATGGTTTAAGAAAAGAAATTTTGGGGGAAGCACGCGTAGCAGCCTATGCTATACATCATGGTACTACCAAGATGTACAATACTCTGAAACAACATTTTTGGTGGCCAACTATGAAGGAGCAAGTGGCTAAGTATATTGCCAAGTGTTTAACATGCCAACAAGTTAAGGCATAGCATCAAGCACCAGTTGGGAAATTACAGTCAATACCTATTCCAGAGTAGAAATGGGAGAGGATTACAATGGATTTTATTATGGGTTTGCTGAGAACTCCGAGGTAGCATGATGCTATATGGGTCATTATTGACAGATTGACAAAATCATCTCATTTCTTACCTATTAGAGAGAATAACACTCTATATCAGTTAGCTCAGAGATATGTAAATGAGATAGTGACGTTACATAGGTCCTAATGTCTATTATATCTGATCGAGATCCTAGATTTACTTCTAGATTTTGGGGCAGCCTATAGACAACATTGGGTACAAAGTTAAATTTTAGTACAACATTTCATTATCAGATAGATGGACAGAGTGATATGACTATTCAGACTGTTGAGGACATGCTTAGGGTGTGTGTTTTAGAGTTTCAAGGAGCACGGGATGAGTATGTAGCTCTCGTTGAATTTGCATACAATAACCATTATCATAGTAGTATTGGTATGGCTTTATATAAGGCATTATATAACCTTCACTGTACTGGGATGAAGAAGGCCTAAGGATTGTTGAAGGCCCAGAGTTGATTCAAGATACCGTTGATAAGGTAAAATTGATCCGTAGTAGGATTAAGGCAGCTCAAAACAGGCAAAAGAGTTATGTAGATCAGTACCAGAGGGATATGGATTACCATGTAGGAGCCAAGGTATTTTTGAGAGTATCGCCCTAGTAAGGAGTGCTAAGGTTTGGTAAAAAGGGAAAGTTAAGCCCTAGGTACATCATTCTTTATGAGATTACTAAGAAATTAGGTCCATTGGCTTACAAATTAGTATTACCACCAGAAATGGCTCAGATTCATAATGTATTTCATGTTAGTATGTTCAAAAGATATAGGTCAGATCCAACACATGTATTACCGACACAGGAGGTTGAGATTACAACTAATTTGAGTTATGTAGAGGAACCAGTTAAATAGTTGGATATCAGACTAAGCAATTAGGAAACCATGTAATTTCTTTATTTAAAGTCCTTTGGAGAAATCATTCAAGAGAGGAAGTTATATGGGAGATTGAGGAGAAAATGAGACAACATTATCCCCATCTATTTGATCAATAAGGTAAGAATTTTCAGGACGAAATTTTTGAAGGATGAGAGAATAGTAATAGTCGATCTCCAAAACTACTAAGGGTTAAAGTGTTAGAAGCTTTCATTTATGCATAATATACTGAGTAACATGAGTTACATCATTATAAAATTAATTTGGTGCATTTAGGATATGATTTTATGATTTCATTCACATGCATAATATTAGTGTACACACATGAATCATGATTTAGAAATATGAAAATTAAGTGACAAAGATTTTATGTGCACTTAATTGATATGTTCCGAGGTATGAAAGTTGCAAGATGAAGTTGACATGTGAAGATTTAGGCTGACTAAGCCTATGAAATGAGTGACATATGGCTTAGAGAATTAAGTTACATAAGGCAATCATAAAGGACATATGTACCAGCTAAAGAGGGGATATGTATATTACTTTAATACATGACAAGTGTCCTTTAAAAAAAAAGGAACACTCATCCTATACCATATGACTTATACATTCCATGGTCATTTTCTTTTTTTCATTTTTCTGGCCGTATACTCTCGATCTCCTCCCTCTTGTTGCCAAAACCTACACCTAACTCACGCCTTTGAATTTCTGCCTTAGTTCTATACATCACCACCCCAAAACCCATGCAAAATTCGTCATAAAGATAGCTATAAAGGCATAACGTTGTTACATATATTGCTATCTTTTTCTTTTAATCATAGCCGAACCCATCATACCCCCTCAATGTTCTTAAAATGTTCTTGCATACAAGTGAGGTTAAGCAAGCTTAACATTTGAGGTGACATTCAAGCTAATCAAGTAAGTGAAACACTAACCTATTGTGGTATATGTTAGCAGAATTTTATTATGGCTAATTAAGGATGAATTAAATGAGTAGTTGGTGTTAACGATGTGCTGGAAAACAATGAAGAATGAATTGATTATTTTTTGTCATGTTTTTGGATGTACAAAAACAATAGCTTATGGGCTGTTGCATGGATGATTTAAGCTAGGATTTTAAGTATAATTGATGAGGAATTCATGCTAAAGATAGGTGATATAAAGGTGTTTTTAAATCTGGAAAATTTAGGGTTGTAGATGTGATTGTAAAAAAATGAATGGTAAAGAAAATGGTGAGCAGAATTTTGTGAGCCTATGTGTAACCAATATGGAAGTTAAATTAACTTGAAATGAAGTAACTTTAAAGGACATGAAATCTGGAAAAGTTCAGGTGTTAGTGACGTCTCTAAGCTTGTAAAATTCGTGAAGTATTGAAGGAAGTAAAGTTGCACGCATTAGTGTTGTTGATGACAAATTCTGGAACTTTAATTTCAACCTTGGGTACATGTCGAACAAGATGAGAAAATTCAATCTATATTGGTGCATTTGGACTTAATTAAGGCTAGGAATGAGCCTAGATTGTTTCTTGATTAATTGGTTAAGAGCATGATAAGGATATGTAGTTAATTGATGACCTAAACTAAAGCATGGACTGTTTTGATATGGTTGTACTCAAAGATGGAAATTATGATGTGTTAAAGGAATAAATGTGTTCTTTTAATGCAAATATGATATTAAGGACATGTGTAATGTGTATAAAGTATGGATGAATGAGAATTGAAGAACATGGGGTAGTTATGAATGAGAATTGGGTAAATGTATAAATACATATTGTTGGAAAAAGTTTGGAGAATTAAGATATCTAGCTTGCTGAAACTTTCAGATTTAAAGTAACAATTGTGTGTGATATAAAAGGCTATTTGGTCTTGAAAATATACAAGGAGAAGTGTAATGTATGGTTGATGAATTTGGAGTAAATTGAGCTTACTTAAAACCATAAACCTGATTGCAAAATGATAATATACAAGCTGTAATGTTTGAATGGTCTTAGGGTTGTATAGTGGAGCACATATTATTTTGTATAGTGGAGACATTGATTTACATTGGATATGGTAACATGTATAAGTGATTTGTAAGGGTTTATGATACCAAGTTGGTGTTAATTTGATAAGTCAACTCATAATGGATAAAATGTGGAATTGAATAGTCAAGATCTATGTATAAGAATACATACCCGGAAAGTCAATTGAGCATGCATTCAAACATGATATATATGTGCATGATTGTATAATTAAATGAATAAAAAATTTAGTGATTTATGACCTATGTGTGTATGCATTACACGACGATAGAAGCGCAAGGTGATCATCAAAATCCAGACATTGCCAGAACATCGAGGTAATAGCATTTCTAGAGAGTACTGAGAGTCAACTTAGATGTAAACTAGTTATATTGCATGAGCATACAGAAATGGAAAGTAATGAAAGCATAGTATTTGAATTGATGCATCTCACCATATTGAAATGCATGATCAGATAAAGAAGTTATGATTAGAGTGATCGATGTGTAGGAAAGAGCCTTGAGCTTAGAATTATGAAAAAGAGCCTCAGGGTCCGATAGTATGGACTTGGAATCCACAAAGGGTATGGGCCAGCCATGGACTCGATACCCACAACGGGTACAGGAGAGCAGATTGCATTGATATGCACTTAATCATAACAAAACAAAATGAGAATGAAAACGCATGTGCATTTACATTTGCATCCCTACATAAATAATAAGATTGAATTGAAATGATTAATTAAACTGATTTGAAATAGTGAAATACATCTGAAGTCAATGGAGAATGTGATGTGATATGTAACACTGGCTTATATGATATATATTTGTTGAAGTGTAATAAATTGTGATATAACTTGTCTTTGTAATAAGACTTGTGTGAGTGTATCAACGATGGTTCACTCATAGAGTTCGCAAACTCATCAAAATTACGACATTGTTTTCCAGGTTCGAGGGAGTTCTAGCTACCAAAACAATATAATAGAAGTTTAGTACTTACATTCTGCGGACAAAAATGGCTCAAAGGTCTTATTAGCTAAATCTGCGGAGTCTAGTTACAATCTTTTGCATTAGCATCCCATATCATGATATACATTCTTGTACTAAGATTAAACTCTAAACTGATCTGTAATGTATATGTTGGATTCTAAATTATAATGACATATGTAACCTTTTTTTGCACATGAAAGAAATGAGAAGAAAAATTGTTGTATGGACCATTAACTGGTTTCAGTGTATGTCCTCATTAAGATATTTAAACAAGGAAAGCTGAGCTTTCCCTTTATTATATTTTTCACAGGTGAAATGTCAATATAAATGGAAATTTAGAATAAACTATGTTAAATGAATGTTTGAATGCTTATGATATGTTCAATGTTTAACAGTAAGTTTTTTTTTATGTTCCTAATGTATCATTTTCATAGAATATTTTCTTGAATATCCTCTAGTATGTTCGGGAATATGCTCTATTGGAGTGGTACATTACATTAATAAAGTAATTAATTCATTTTAAGATTAATATAAATACATATATACATAATGTATATATTGTCTAAATATGAAAAATAAAATAAAAAATTTAAATGTGTTAAGATTAATTATCATATTAATTAATTTCTTTTAATATGTGTAATAAAAATATAAAAATTTACAATGATTATTTAGTAATAGCTATAATATGAAAAGACAATAATATTTATACAACTATACAAGTAAAAAAAATCAACAATAACTAAATGTACAACAATTACATCAATTAAGAGTTGTTGTACATAATTTATAAAAATATTAAAAGCTTGAAATATTATATTATAAACTTAATAAACGTATTTTTTAAAAATCATATTAAAAAAATATAATAATTTATTAAACACGTAAAAATAATATTTGAAATAGATTCATTGTGCTTAGATAATAATTTTTTACATTTACATTATAATTGATTGTTATAATAAAATTACAAAATTAAAATTAAATTCACTTGTTTGTAGGGAATAATTATGACAACATTATCACTGCTACATATTTTTAATAAATATTTATTGTTTCGTATTTTATATCTTTTATTTTATGTAAATATTTTTGTATAATTTATAGGTAATTTCATCTTACAATTTACTATAAATGATTATGCTATAATTTATAATTTATGAATTTTAAAAATACAACTTTTTCAAATTGTCTTAAAATAAATATATAAAAAATTTTAAAAATATATTAAACGACTGGGATGACTAAGGCTTGAAGGGTTGCCCATGGCAGGCCTCTCTGGTCGGGTCATTCCGACCTACCTGAAAATTTTTTAGGCTAGGCTGAGCTGGGCTATCGCCAGCTCTAGCCTAATCCGTCCTGTTGGCAAGCCTAGATGAAGGAATCAAATAAGGCCAATTTGAAAAGCATGCCTTTTTTGTACATACCTTATATTGCATCATGAATAAGAGGCGCAAAAGATAACTTTACTCTCTGTTGTTTATAGCTGGGGTAGTTTTAAATCCTAGTGTTTATTCTAGACCAAAATCTACAAAGAATGCTAAAGTTAATAGGGAAATGCTATTATCTATTACAATGATTGTTACCCATGAGATGATGCAAGATCTTCTAAGATGACAAATAAAGGTTTAAAAAGATGTTTATGGTGATTTTAGGATACCCATTGCTATTCATTAAAGTGCGCAAGCTTAATCTAGATATATATTGTTTTTTCACCTTTGTTACTTGTTGGAGATTAATCATCATTTTTTGTTTATAATATTACTTTTGTTATCTTATAGTTAGTCGGTGGGATTAATTTAGGAGTGGTGTTCCAAAATTGTAAAGATTTGCAATTTAATTTCTGAGTCAATGAGTGAGGGTAATAGGATGTGAAAGGAATTGACACATATTTAAATTCATCCATTAAAAAAAAGGAATAAATTGGAATACAAAAATATTAAACAACTTGGTCTTTGTTTAATACAACTTAAAGCTTCAGGAAAAGTATGTTATTATCATTGTTAAGTTGAAGATAATTTCTTAATAATTTTATTTTATTTATTTATTATGACTCTTAATAGAAACGTGGTTTTATAGATCTAATTTACCTTAACCATATCAATCTTTTGACATATTGGGTTTATGAGGAAGTAGATTTGATAGATAAGAGTGACTTGGAAGATAATCTTGGATAGGAAAGTATTAACCTATTATTTGGTATAATAAATTTGAATGGTGATGAGAATGAGGATCATCTTAGTGATAAGGATTTTGTACTAATTGAGAATCGAGGTCAATGCGATTGGAGTGAATATTCAACTGAATGAAATTCTAGGTTTTCATTTCTCCTCTTCTTTTAATTTTACTTATATTTGATCCATATGTTAAATTTTATATATGCGATATAAATATAACTGTAAATGTTTTTATTTCAAGTTTCACTTCCAGTTGATTGTTTCCTTTGCATAAACTCTTGTTGTAAATTATAATAGTTAGGGAGTTACGGATATTCATTATTCTTTTTATTTGATATTTTGTTGTAATATTATTTATTATGGTAAAATTATAACATTTTAGGTACTTTATATTGTCCTTAATTTTATATTTATATGATCTTTTTCTAATTAATTGTGGTTATTATTTATATGTCAAATATGTGAAATGTAATATTAATAGAAATTAATAAATTATTTTTATTTCAAATTTCTATTATATTTGGAGATAGTGTTTATGTAAAATTATAAATTATATAGTACAATTTATTAATGGATTATTTTACAATTACAAAAAATCTAGGGATTATTTTATAAATTCAAAAATTACTTGAAATGGTATCTAATATTGATTGGTATCGGTTAAATTTGTTATCAGTAGTGGTACGGTATTCAAAACATTTATCGTTTTTGTATAAATAAGGCTTGTCAAGCTATCCAAAAATAAATTAGAAAGTAAAAGTAAGCTTGCTCAAGATAGTTTGGTTGTAATTTTGTTTTAATTTTTAATTATTTACAATCTTTAAGTTATATTATATTTATAATTTATATTTTTATTAAAAACTCATTTCTAAAAATGAAAATGGGTTTTCTCAACTTTTGAATTTATGTGATTTCAAAGGACATTTTGAACCCTATTTTTTTTTAAAGATGGGCGGGTCTAACCTTGGACATTGTTTTTACTGTGAGGGCCCTCCTCATCACTTAAACCGCGCCTCTCTTGGCCGCTGAGGCAGATTCGGGAGCGTCTACCTCATTTCACAAGCTGGAGTGGAAAAGGGCTCTCTCTCCTAGACAATCAAGAAGTGCCAGGTTGTCTACGTAATAGGTCGAAAAAAGGGTACTAATGTCAATTTAGTTACATTTTTATTACTTATAATAAATAAAGATAAACTAATCTTTATAAATTAATTAAATATAAATATATTTATTTTAATCTTTATATAATATTTATTAAAAATTATTAATAAAATTAGTATAGTTTATTCAATTATTTGTTAATATATTTTTAATATAAAGTTTATTTGAAATTTATATATTTTGAAGATATTTAAATTATATTTATCAAGTAATAATTAAATTAAAATTATTTATTTTTAAAATTAGAATTAAAATTAGAATTAATTAAATTAAGTTATTCATTGTTCTTATTAATAATAAGTATTAAAGAATTAAATAATATATATTTAGTTAATTGTAAATCAAATTATGGATAGAACAAAAACTATAAAAAACAAAATTTTGTTATTTTCATAAGTTATAAAAACTCAAACAAACAAGATTTATTACTAAATTTGAAAATAAAAAGTAAAAAACTAAAAATTAAAGTAGAAACAAATGGGCCTAAACATGTCCCAGAATTACTACAATCACTTTTAGAAAAAGGTGGCTTAACTAACAAAAGAAAAATAGAACCCGATACTTCTTAAAAGAAAGCGCTTTGTCTTTTTTATGAAAATAAAAGCATTTTTAATAAATAAAATTACCCTATTATTGATTCTTCCCATTCTTTGGGACTGGGAGCCTGTGGAAGTTTGCGTTTCTCTTTTTGGGCGGGAAAGAAATCGGGCAGGTACAAGTGGTTGAGCGAGAGCGAAGGAATGGATTCTATATCCATACGAGAGAGTATAATAAATAACAATTCTTATAAATAATGACATTAGTTTGTCTTAACTTTAACCGTCCAACGATACGTGTAACATAATTAAATGGTGACAATTTTTAGAAGAAAGAATTAAATATTGAGGTCACCTAATTTATTAAAGTGTTATTGACTAATTTAATATAGGTCAAGTCTCCATTTTCTATAGTGGTTGAATAAATTCATCATAAATTTGACTCTTGAATTTGTAAAGATATGGGCCACCATTATATATAGAAAACTTTATATTTAATTATTAAAAAATTGTATTTTTGTAATTGAAAAGTTGCATCTAACAATATAGTTACTATAAACGATCTTAAAATTTAATTGTACCTTTACAAAAAGAATATCAAATAATATGCATTTTAAAAAACATCAAATATGAAAAAATCCTTTATAAGATATAAAATAAATTCTTTTAAACATTGATCTAGTTTAATATATTTTAATCATCAAGTAGTAAAAACTTGTTTAAAAATATAAAAGCGTCTCTTTTAAAATATAAAAGTGTAAAATGTAAACAAAATTTCAAACACACCCTAAGTTTTAAATATGCCAGTTGATATATGCTAATTAAACTATATTCTTTGTATGATTTTGAGAGTATATTTCTTATATTTAGATAGCTTTTATTAGATTTAGTACTTATCATTGCTCGTAATTTATTTACAAGCCTTGTTTTAACACCCTAACAAAAAAGCAAAGAATTCGGGCAATTGGAGTCGAGTTAGAGAAGTTTTGACATGATTTGGAGTAATATATGCCAAATATGGATCCACGTTATACCAATATAGGCTAACATAGGTCAAACAAGGCTCTTGGAAAGTAGGTCCTGAAGGTAAAGTAGGGTAAGGTTGTCAAGTTCTAAATAGAGAGAAGTCCATAAATAGTGCTTCCCCTTTCTATTTGTTGAAAAGGAATTCTTCTTTCTCAAATGGGGGTATGAAGACCTTAAGTGCTTTCTTTTAGTCTTCAAACAGGATATATGATTTGATAGGTTGCCTATAGAAAGAGGTAGTAAGGTATGAAAAGTGGTGGTATTGAGTTGAGTAGCCAACGTTGTTAGTTAACTAGTTTTATAAGCTCTTAATCTAGTTTTAGTATGTTATAAGCCTTAGAATAGTTATGATACCTTGCAAAATATTATCAGGTAGGCTGTTTTAAGGGTTTGTCTTCCTTTATTACCTTTTTCGCTAGGTTAGGAAGCAAGGGCTCACTAGAGATAAAATTTCAATCTAGAAAGGAATTATGAAAGTAAAATTTTGCTTACTTTATTTCCAGCTTTGAAAAACTAAAATAGACTCCTCAGGACAACCCTAACATTTCCTAATAACTTCTTGATAAAGACTATAAAATCTTAACTTCATCACATGTTGAGCACTTAATAGGCTATCCCATAAATCTAACAATAGCTACTATCTAGTTTGAAATTTAGCATCAATTGCTACAATTTTGGAAAGACCAAGATTGTAGATAATAATCTTATTGAAGGATAACCATACACTATCTATAAAGGTGTGGCTTTAAAAGATGTGTGGAAGTTGGTATTATAGTAGTGTTTTGCCCATACAACCCAATTAAGTGAGTGTTGGGGATGGTTGCTAGTGAAATATCAAAGATACATCTCTAGGACGCGATTAACTTCTATTTGACCATCTATTTTAGGATGATAGGTTGAACTAAAAGAGAGTTTAGAGTCACTCAACCAAAATAATTCCATCCCGAATGAGTTGGTGGAAGTGATATCTTGATCAGTAACGATAGATTTTGACAAGTCATGTAATTTGAAAACCTGGTAAAAGAAGAGACGAGCCATAAATATTGTTGTCTACAGATGAGACAGTTGAAGGAAGTGAGCATATTTGGAAAAATGGTCGACCCCCATTAGTATACTTTTTTGCCATATGAAGATGGGAGGCAATCAATGAAGTCCATTGTGATGTGTGTACCTGATTAAACAAAACTAAAGATTACGAGCCGACTGCACATATTATGCTTATAGTATAGCTTAGTAAATATGGGTATCAATCCCACAAGTACTAATGTTAATTGTCTTTTTATTATTTAATCTAACAAAAATGAGTAAATTAAAAAGATTTCATGAAACTAAAATAAATAATCTAGAATAACAAACCAAAGTAATGAATAAGAAAGGAACAATCAAATTATAATTAAGATTTATAATCTCTTTAGAACCTTTATTTGCTTGAATTTATCTTGATTCAATGATTAACTCTAGTTGCTTGGACTAGTAGAAATTGAAAATTATAACTATATTTTTTTTCTCTAGAGATATTTTTTAAGTTGACTTATTAAAATATCTTTTTGGTCAAAATCTCTAAAAAGGCTTTAACTTGTTTTTTAGGAACTTTTATAATATATTTGACTCTAATATATAAGATTTATGTACTCCTATTCTTTAAGACTCCATGCAACTCTTATTATTCTTTCCAAGATTTATTCATATATATAATTTCTCAAAGTTATATATGAAATTTGAAATGAAATCAAAATAATTACATATTTTAATTTAAATACAATAACTAATCACGAATATTTTACAATAATAATTAGGCTTTTCATTAAATAAAAATAAATCCAAAACAATTTTTTACGATTCATCCCATCTATATTTATCCTAACGATGCTATATGATGGTTTTCTCCTTTAACAATTTTGAGAAGGCTATAGTGATTTGTTTTAATTAAAAACTTCTAATCCTATAGGTATGACCTCCAATGCCTAATTGCTTTTGCTAACCCAACCAAGGGTAAGTCTTGATCTCTTTGAGGAAAGGGACGACTGAAAAATGCAATTGGATGATCTTTTAGTTAGAGAATAGTCACGATGCCCTACTTAGAAGGATCATATTTGACTATAAAAATCATGTTCAAGTTAGGAAGAGCCAATACTAGAGTTAATTTAATTGCTAAAAGTTTTTGAGGACTAGATTATAAGAAACTAAAATTTTCTTTAATATGTTTGTTAAAGGAGCTATAATGGTTTCATAATTTATAACAAATTTCTTATAATAGCTTATGGGACCTAGAAATTCCTGTAAAGCATGAACAATACTTGGTTTTGGATGTGAAATCATGCTATAATTTTTTTTTGTTTGGTTGTAACTTCTTAAGAGGAAACTAAACACCTTAGATAGGAAATTTAGGTCTACCTAAATGAGAATTTAGATTGTTTTACTTATATGCAGTGTTGTTTCAACAATATGAAGACAATTCGAAGGTAGTGGATGTGTTTTGCCTTTAGATGACTACAGACTAAAATGTTTCCAAAGAAAATCAAAAAAAATTTCTTAGGTAATGTTTGAATACATAATTCATGAGGGCTTAAAAAGCAGATAGGGCATTAGAAAGACCAAAGGGCATGAAAAATTCAAAGTGGCCATGTTGGGTGCAAAAAGTTATTTTCTCTACATCCGTTCTCATTCTAACTTAATGATACCTGAAACATAAGTGCAACTTTAAGAAGTAACAAGCCCTATGTAATTCTTCTAGTAATTTATAAATCACAGTTATAAAAAAATTGTCCTTCATCGCATGGAAATTTAGTGCTCGGTAGTTTCATAAAATCATCATAAATTATCAACCTTCTTCACTAATAGAATAGGATAAGAGAAAGGGGACTTACTAGCTTGAATAATTTCTTATTTAAGCAACTCAACATATTGCCTTTCTATTTAGTTTTTGAATATGTGAGTAACGGTAAGGTCAGATAGCTATAAGACTGACTCTTAGGTTTAGAGTTATACAATGGTCACAATTTCTGAATGGGACAGGTCTTGTGACATGTTAAATATGAGTTGGAACTTATAAGAACTCTTTAGAGTTCTATGTCCTTACCTGATTCTAAGGAAGAAGTGGATAACGGAGAAATTGTGTGGTGGAGGAATCCTTTATGTCATTCAACTATACTTCTTGATTATGCCATTTAAATTTCATCTTCATATCAACGAAATCCCAAAAATTAGGGTTGAGCATTCTAAACCAACTAACTCTTAAGACTACACGATATTTGTAAAGAGGTAACATATATAAACTCAAACAAAAAATTTTAGGTCACTAACTATATAGGCATCAAACAATATATGCCTAGACAACATAACTTTTCTCTATTAGGCACCATAACTCACAATCCAACCTTAGCTTCTATGGGAATTCTCAGTTATCCCACCAATACAATATTCATAAATTTGTGAGTGCTCCTAAAGTCAATTAGAATTATTAAAGGCATATCATTGAAAAATTCCTTCGGTTGCATGGTTTGAGACTTATGCATTCCTATTATAGCATGAAAAGAACTACTATTTCTTCGAACTTGTGGCCACATTGTCGAAGAAATCGAATGCACCAACAAGCAACACAGGGATGAACTCGATCTTGTATTTTTGTTGTGTTCTAAACATGGAACTATGTTTAACCTATATTTATCTAAAATTGTTCTAAAACTTCTCTAACTTGATTTTAACTTGGCTAAATTTATTACTTCTTCAATGGAGAGATTAAATAGGGCTCATAACCAAAATATAAATTAAGTACCAAATTATATAAATTAAGCATTTGCTTGTTTTCAAGTAAATCAATTTTATTACTCTTAAGTTAAATATAAAGTAACTCTTATTAAAGCATTTAACAAATCAAATGCATCAATCAAGACTCTCCATTATTCATTTAATTGCAAAGTTTATCAATTTTTAGGTGTTTAACTACTTGCATCAAATCATAAATTAATTTAATTCACTATAAAACCCTTTAAATTCAAACTCAATTCCCAAAATTTAGTCTAATGCATAAAATAAACATATAAAAAATTTTCAAAATTTAAATATTTTCATATTCTTTACTGAAAGAAAGGTAAAACAGTAACTGTAAAATAACATGTAAGAGCATTTAGAAGTTTGCTTGAAAACTTACCCATAACAAAGATTTTTCAACTTTTAAATATTTTCATAATCTTTATTTAATGAACATTAAAACACTAATTGTAAAATAACATGTAAGAGCATTAAGAAGTTTGCTTGAAATTCAGCCAATCTTTTTGAAGCGAGAGTAAATATCTTGTCATGAATTTTTTATTTTTCAATTAGGTTACCATTTTAAATGGTTACTGAGACAACTCTTTAATTCAACCTTTTTACTTAGTTTGAAACCGTCAAAGTAATAATGTTTGACCTTTTTTAATGATGTTAATATATGTCGTTGAGTTGATGAAATATGATTTCTACTCTAGTGCTTCAAGGTAATATTACTTATATAGTCTGCAGAACTCCATTAACTTTCATCTCAAGTACAATAATCATGATTCAATAGTGAAAGATCATCAAAACAAACTTAAAATCATGAGTTTAAAATTACAAAAACAAACTAAAACTACAACTAAAGATCCCAAAGGCTACCAAGTTAAAAAAACACATAAATATTGGGTTGCCCCCTAATAAATGATTCTTTATGTCATTTAGTTGAACTTCTTCTTAAGTCCTTAACTCATTCTAGATCTATAATCAAAGACTTATTTTCACTCTTCTTTAGAATCCAAGGCTTATTAGTTTCCTCATAGTCCAACAGACTTGGATCGTCCATCTCCCCCTTCTTATACTTGTAGGATGTAGGAGCACTCTTTATTTAAATTAACCTCTAATAACTCCTCGAACCTTTTCCTTGTCAAAAGGAGATTTTAACCTTTTCCTTGTCAGAAAGGAGATTTTTTTTAAGTAGTTGGTGTACTTTGATATTTATAAAAGAGCTTCAACAAAAGGTATTTCAAAATGTAATTTTTTAAGAAACTCTAGAAACTTATCAAATCTATCTTCTTTTCTTTCCATTTCGAGTATGCTCAAGTTTGGTATCTTTAGATTGTCCTCCTTTACCACTTTTGTCTTTGGCTCCTCATCCTTCTCTTCTTGTTTCTCCTCATCATTTTTCTCATCCTACTCTTCTTGTAATTAACCTTCTTAGCTTTGATCTCTATTTCTTCAACTTGTAACTCCCGTCCAGTTATCAAAATTATTGCTATCATTTTCTCCTTCAATTTGGGTGTTATGTTACTAGGTAAAGTACTTGGTTGCCATTGAGAGACAATTTTAGCAAGCTTCCAGTCTAAATTTACAAGTTACGAATGAAGACTTATTGATTTCGAAGAGATTCTTTAGTACTCTAAAAAAGATCTTCGATTGTATTAATAACTTTCGTTATAAGCTCCTCAAGATTTGACTTCCCTTGTTGCTGCGATTCTTGTTAAAATTCGTGTGGAACTTAATTTTTTCATGTATAGTTGAATAATGTCTCTACCCCAAATTGTAAGTGTCATTATAGGAGATGTTTTAATGCTATCTAAGTTGCTTATTTGGTTGCACATGTCATAAGATACTTGACATTCATGATTGGGATGCCACACCTCCTACATCACAA
>JANQAP020037052.1:0-10024 GCA_026874005.2 Erythroxylum coriaceum | reverse complement strand
ATCCTTTTCTTTGCTTTATCCATGTTTAACTTAGCCTTGTTCTTATTTTTATCTTCTTTACCTTTTTTACCATGGTTGGTAGAGCATGTTTTTGGCAAGTTGATATGTGGAATGGTTGGAATTGATGAAATTATGTGGTCTAAATCAAATTTGTGGCTTGTTGTGTAATAGTGATGTCTCGACCTTGAAAAAAAGTGAAAGAATGGCCATGAAAAAAAAGTGGAGAAAAGCTGAGACATATACAAGAGGAAAAGAATGTGGTTCCCATGACTTTTTTACAGGAATGGAAAAAAAATCAAAGAAGTTGAGTTTTATGCTTTGAAAGAGTAAGAATGATGTAATTAGATGCATACTTATGTAGGTGTTCTTTGATGTGTATTTGCTCTACTCTCTTTAGTACTTCACCTTTTCTTATCTTTCTATTATCTCACCTAGAGCCAAGCCCCATTACAACCTTGATTAAGTCCTTTTGATTTGTGATGTGCATGTATACTTTGTTGAGATTAAAAAGCAAGCATATGGTAGATTATGTTCATTGATTGAATTTTTAAGAGTTAAACACATGAACCTTAAACACATGAGTGTTGGAGTGTATATCAATGAGAGGACCTATTATTTTGATATTGTGTGGATTTCTTCTAACTCCTTGATGCTATCTAGTTTATTTCTTACATTTAAAGTGAGTACATGTCTTTTATTTTTTGACCATGGTTGACTAAGTTCTAGTTATAATACTTGCATTCTTTGATATGATTGGGAGATTTGAAGAAAAATTTGCACTTAAGTGGTTTTCTTGCACCTTTTTTTTTTCTTTTTGTCACATTAGTTCTCTTGTCTTTTGTTTTTGTTTTCTTTTTTTTTGTTTTCCTTACTCGAGGATGAGCAAGAACTAAGTGTGGGGGAAATTTGATACACTGATATTTTCTTATCCTTTTAGTTCCTCTATACTTGTATTTATTCACATTTTGTCTTAAATGTTACACTTATCTTGTTTTATGCTTTTCAAGTACATTTGGATAGTAGATGTAAAAATGACCTTAAGGAGATGGAATTTGTATAAACAAAGTTCATATTTGGAAAGAGGAGCTTGAAATGAGTAGGAATGGTCAAAGTTGCCAAATCCTAATCCCAGTAGGATTAGGAATCCCAGTTTCACAACGAATCCTATTCTGACAAGGATTTCCTATTTTGGCAATTCGAGGAGAAAAATAGAATCGGTGACAAAAAATATGATGGCAAGTAACACTACTCCTATAAGGATTAGGAATCCTATTCGTATTAGGAATCCTACCTCTGCAAGGACGTGCCACCTCCTCTTCCTTCTCTAACTTGGATTCCACCTTTTAAAGACCAAATTCAACATGGAATAGAAGTCCTCTTCCATGGATTCTTCTTTTGAATCCTACAAGGATTCAACTTTCTTTTGCACCTCCTCATGACTAATATAAATAGGACATATTAGCTCATTATTTTGACTACTTATCATTCTCTCTCTTGTACGTTACTGTTCATGCACACTATTCACATGAATAGTAATTTTCTCTCTCTTCATCTTTTATCTTCTTTACTTAAACAATAATTAGGTTTTTATTTATTTTTCTTTGCCGCACCTTATGTTGATGAAGAACTAATTTTTTCTTTTCAATTGTAAGAGATATTAACCTTTAGACCCTAGTTTTTTCATGAGAGCTTGTGCTTAATATTCTCTAGTATATGTGTGATGATTTTGTGTTCTTGGTTTATATGCATGAATGCGGAATTGTGTATGCATGAATTTAATCTAGAATTTGTTCTTGCTAGCATGTTTTGTTTCCTAAATTAATCATCTTAGGTTCAAGTTTTCAAGTGGTTAATGCTAGTAGCTTTAACTTGTTAAAATTCATTCAAGTTTTGGTTTTAACGTGTTTAGATCAAGAACTTTGATTTTGTCAATCCATTCGAGTCTTGATTGATAGAATTAAGACATTAAACCATTGATCTTAATGATTTACTTTGATTCGTGATGCATTCAAGTTTTGGTCAAGTGTTTGAAGTAAGAAAGTTATCTTGCATTCGAGTTTTGGAGATAAACTAGACAAGATTCATGTCCTTAATCACACACATCACAATTGAATCATCTTTATGTTCTATGATTGAATTTACTAGGTGTTTATTGGTGAACTCTCTTGTAATTGAATCTTGATAAATCTTAATTTTCTTGAAATTGTTGAATTGCTCTCTTTAATCTAGCTTTTGATTTTAATTGTTTTCTTGCTTGAATTTCTCATAAAAAGACCCCCCAAGAATCATGTGCATGTGTGAGTTTTCTTTTCATGATTTGTTCTCTTATTTTTAGTTTAGTTTTGCATCTAGTTAATTCACTTGCATTCTTGCTTTTAAACACTCTTGCTTGCTTTAAAAAAAATCAGTGCTTATTTTATAGTTCTCTGTGGGATCAATACCTTACTTGGTTATACTACGTGTTTAGAATTTTAGGGTTTAATTTGTAGGACTAAATGACATCCTGTCACACTTAGAGTGCAAGTTCATTTTCTCTGCATGGATACATGAATTTGGCCAAGAAAGGATGAATTTGGACAAGAGGTTGAATTCGGCCAATGGGGAAGATTCATCATGTACTTTGCCTTAGAATGAACATACATGACACTCTTTCACCACATTTTGTGTACTTTGGATGAAAGGATGTGTTGTTTCAGCCAATGGGCAAGACCATTCGGCCAAAAAGGGGTTCATGTGCAAGAATGAATGGTCATGAGTGTACCATCGTGACTTTAAGTGAAGATATACGACTCTTTGCCAAAGGATGTGTCCCTTGGCCAAGAGTCATGATGTTTTGTCAAGAGACATAACTCTTGGAAGAGTCATGACTCTTCAAAGGCACCTTTGGTGGCCTATAAACGTGAATTGCGTAGTTCCTTTAAGTGAGTTTTTTCTTTGGCTGAATACTACACTCTTCTCCCCATCTTTGAGCCAAAAACACTCCTTTCTTTCAAGTCTTCATGCGTTGAAGCACTCTTCTATAAAATAGTTTTTAAACTTTTTAAGAGTATTGTGGGTGTTCACTATAAGGATTGCTACTTTCACAAGTTAGAGACTTTTATGATCTTAGTGCTTTGTCATGAGATCGGTCTACTCCATCCATTCCAACAATGACAAGTTGGAGAAGAAGAAGTCATAGTGGATCTCCACAAGGGAGGAAAAACATCAAGCATACAAGGTGTTATTCCTTTGCGTTTCAAGTTAGTATATCATCCTACCCTTCTTAGTGACATGCGTAGGAACTTGTATGCTTATGAAATCATGAGATTTCTTGTTTGAGTTATGATCTAAAATCAACACTTTTTTTATGGACCATGCTCACCACTATAATATTAGGTCGAATCATTGTAGCATATGACAATTTTAGAATCAAGGTCTTTCACATTGCTTCCTTTGACCAACACTTTTATGTGAAAATATGAGTTATGCTAGATCCAAAGGTGCTTTATATCACATAACCTATGCTGCCGATGTGGAATTCCAAAGAGCTAAACTATGGAATGCACTAATTCTTGAAGGAAGTAGGATGAGTGGTCCTTGGCTCTTACTAAGTGATTTCAACACCATTATTTAACCTACAAAAGTTGAAGGAACAAGGCACAATGTTAGACATTACTATAAAGACTTAAGGAACTGTTTAAACACCCTAGAGGCAATGGACTTCAAACTTTGGTGGTGGTTTCTTCATGTGGAAGAACAATCAGAGTGGGGTATGGCTAATCCATAAAAATCTTGATAGAGTTATGGCTAAATCAGGCTTGGTAAGTTTTATTCATGCTTAATAAAGTTACTTATTCCAACCACTTGAGCTTTGGCCATTTTCCTATTAAAATTAGCTATTTAAAAAGGAAGATCTATGTGAAGGCCCCCTTCAGGTTTCATAACCATTTAGTAAGTAACCTAGGATATGAAGAACTGGTTAGAAGGGGCCTAGATGCACAAGTGTAGGGCCATAATGCATACTAATATGTTAGAAAGTTACGTGCTATTAAAGTTGAGCTCAAAGGTTTAAACCAAGGCAAGAACATCATTACAAGTCAAGAGCTCTAAAGGACCAAGGATACCTAGGTCAAAATCTAGGATGAAGCATGTAAGGATACTAATTTTGAAAAAACTAGAATAATAGAGAAATGAGCCCTTAATGAGTACATTCTAGTGCTTGCCAATCATTCTTTCTTATTAAAATAGAAATTTTTGTATTGTGGTTAGAGGAAGGAGATCTTAGTACCAAATACTTCCACGAGGCCATCATCTCCAAAAGGAATGCAAACAGAATTTCCTCTCTTAAAGCTAATATGGAACAAGAGAACTTGCTCAATAGTATCTTTAAATTCTTTCAAAATTCCTTAGAAACTACTACTAATACTCCTACTTATGTTTAGGTTCTTCAAACCTATATCAATCCCTCTTTATCTATGCTTTGGTTTGAAGAACTTACAATAAATTTATCTCTTTAGGATGTAGAAAAATGTGATATTCACCATAAACCCTTATAAGGCTCCAACACTAGTTAGCTTAAATGAGTTCTTCTTCCATAAAACCTTGGGACTAGTTAAAAACCTGATGACCAAATATATTCTGGAATTCTTCTCTAAAGGGATCGTGCTTAAACTACTTAACAAAAAATTCATTTCACTAGTCCCTAAAGTACAAAATCCAGGTAAATTTGGTGATTACATGCCTATATCTTATTGTAATCTAATTTACAAAGCCACTTATAATATAATTAGTCAACATATTTAAGGCTTTGCTAGGCTTATTTATTAACCTTTGCCAAGAAGCTTTCATTAAAGGTAGGAGCATAGGGGATAACATCACGTTAGCTCAGTAATTCTTTAGTAGCTATCACAAAGAGAGGGGATCCAAATGCTATGCTATCAAGATAGATTTTAAAAAATTAATTCAACTGAATTAATAGTCCAAACATCCAACACACATTGTAAGCATTTGGCTTCCCACTAAAGTTTAGGATTTGGATCCAACAATGTGTTGAAACTACCTCTTTAGGAGCCTACTAGAATATTTAAAGGAGCACAAGGACTTTATGATGTGGGAGAATTCAATAATGAGAGTACATAGAGATAATTATGAAGCATTGATGCTTGTATTTCATAGGTTGAATGACGAAGTAGTTGGCTTTGGACTATATATGAGCTATACACTTATTATGGCTGAATTTTAGGAAGTTTTCATTATTATTTTTCTTTTCTGTTCCTATTTTTTGTTATTATAATTTTAGGAAATATAATGATTGGGAAAAGAGTTGAAAAGTAGGTTTGCTTGGCATCCAATTATTATTCTTTGTTTCCTAATCAAATTAGGCAGATTTGTTTTCTTTTGTTTCCTAGTAAAATTAGGCAAATATGTTTGCTGATTTTGGTAGGATTTTAGTTTCCTTTTCCTATTCAAAAACAAAGAAGCTTAATTCCTTTATAAATAGGGAACATTGTAATGAATAAAGTAGATTTTGGGCAATAAAATTCAGGTTGAGCGCTTTCTCGCAAGCACCTATGTGTGTGCTTTAGTTTCTTTCATTGCAAGGTTAGGAATGACCCTTAGGTTAATCTCTTTGGTGCTACTACTTTAAAGTGTCTGAACTCAAGTTATTTTCTATCTTTTTTCTCTTTGATTCAACAGTTACAACAAATTTTGATTAAGTTTAATTCCAAATGAGCAAAAAATGTTCGTATTTATTTTCTTGGGTAACCAATACGTCAGGTGGCATTAGATCTATATTTTAAAGCTTCTTCAAGCACCACACAATTCTATTTTGTCACTTCTTGAAGATATTCCGTGATTTACAATATGGCCAACCATGACACATCAAAGAAGTTAGTCAAAGAAGCCATGGTCGAGCAGATGGTGAAATTGACCAAGTCTCTTGGATAACACGTGGAACAAGTCGAGGATAGTATGCAAGAGATTAAAGGTAATATTAAAGGTATGCTTCGTCTAGTTATTCATTATAAGGGAGGAAATAGTTAAGCCAAGTTTGAACAGTAGCAGAATTCAAGAAAAATTGGAGTTGGTTCTTCTGGAACCCCCATTATCCAATTTTGATGATTATTGTGAGCATAGATTTAAACTTCCAAATTTTGAAAGGATCTTTGAGCATAAAAGATTTGATCATAAGAAGAAGTTTAAGGGGTCCATTCTTAAACTCACTAAGTTTGCAAGTGTTTGGTAGGAGAATCTAAAGGCTAGACCTAGAAGAGAGGATAAGGAAAAAATAGGCTAATGAGAAATACTCAAGAAACATTTAAAGAGAAAAGTTCCTTCACTGAAAATAAGAGCAAGATGTCTATATACATCTCACCAAGCCCAAAAAAGAGATAAGATTGCAGCATCACTCATCAATCCATTACAAAGCATTGGAGGTCTTACAACTAGAGCAAGTACTAAGTGTATGAAGGAGGCTTTGCAAGGGTTGATCAAGGACATTCAAAACAATATGGCTATTGTCAAAGATTATAAGGCAATACCAAGATTAATTACTTATAGGCTTTGCAAGGTTTGATCATAGATATTCAAGACAATATGGCTATTATCAAATATTATAAGGCAATACCAAGATTAATTACTTATCTTTAGGCCCAAGATGATGAATAAAGCCTAACGTATGAAACATAATGCTTGCAGCTCAATGTGTAAGGATGACCCACATGCTTGTTTTTAATGAAACCTAAAATGCATATTTACCTTTTGAAAAGGATAAAGGTGTAGGATTAGATGGAAGTTTCATGTTTTGACTCTCTTTCATTAATTATTATTAGTTCTCAAGTTATTTTTGGAAGGATTTCAAATTTAAGGTTGATTTGTATCCATTGGTTAAGGGAATCCTTCTTTGTTAAGTCTTTCCTATTTTGTTATGTTTAGGAGTAGTCAAAAAGACATTTCATTATAGGATGATGATTTGGTGCTATTTAATGAGGCAATCTGGTGCATTATAAACATCATCTTATCATCAATAAAATTTGAGGGTTTTCCCTATTTATGATAGCTTTCTTTGATTTTTTAGTCAAGAATAAAACCTAGTCTCTTCAAGGTAACTTGTAGTGATCACAATAAAACTTTGGTTCCAATCAACAAGTTTGGTTGGGGTCGATTTCTTTGCTTGATTCAGGAAAGATTCTGGGGTTTTCTTTCCTGGTTGATTTTGAGTCTTAGGTGTTCCTTCACCAAGTTTCATATTATTCAATGTCAGAGTCAAATTCCTTGAATCGGGTTACATATATCCTTGTGTTCTTTTTTCTTGTTCAATTTTAATTGCATTTGTTTTCTTATTCTTGTGTCTTTGATTTTGTTTCCATATATTGTACCTTGTGCTCTTCTTTTCCCTTTATCCAAAATTACATTAGAGTTGTTCTATTCATTTATTTTCCTTTAGTTTAAGTCATATAGTTATATAAAAAAACTATTTATCTTCAATTGTTGCACCAATCTATTTTAATCAAAAGTTGCAAGATTCTACTTATCTTCAATTGTTGCATACATTTTTGGTGTTAATTCTTCAATTTGGTTCAAACTTTCAATTATCATCCTTAAATTATTTCCTTTTGTGTAAGCCTTCTGTAATCTTTTTCTGCCATAATTATTCTTTTTTAGTTTTTCTTGTTTTCTTTTTATCTTTTTTCCTTTTGTAATCATTTTCTAATTTAAGTCTTCTTTCTTTATTCATGCTTTATTTTCTTTTATCTTCTTTCCTTCTGCAATCATTTTCTGCCTTAATTTTTCTTTCCTTATCATTGCTTAAGTCTCTTTTCTTTCTTCCTTTTATGGACTTTTAATATTACCTGATTCGTTGAGTTCTACTTTTCTTATCTCCTTGCTCAAATTTTCTTTCTATTATTTCCTATCTTACCTTTTTTGTTGATTTAGAATTCAAGGTATTATGTTTAAATTGTTGTATTTTCTTGTTGAGACCATTTATTTAGTTAAAGAGCTTGTAAGAGAAAGTTGAGTGGTAAAAGGCAAGAGTGGACAGTCCAACACTGAGAAAAGCCAAGATTGAGTAAAAACCCAAGTGAATAATAGTTAGAGTATAAAAATGAAAAGGAGTGAGTGAGGACTCGATTTATTTTATTACTATTTCTTTCTTTACAAGTATAATCATGAGTGATAGTGATGCAAACCCCAAAATGACTAAATTTGGACAGCCAGAAAACAAGACAGATTCCACCTCCAAGAAAGCTAAATTAGGTCACAAAAAACACAAACAAAGTATAAAAAGAAGGATATGGATGCCACACTCCATAATAGATGAGAAAAGAGAGTGATAAGTTAAGTCTGAACACTACAAGATTGAATCAATCTTGATAAGTTCTGCAGTTCAACGAAGAACCAAAGAGAAGTTTCTCTCAATTCTCATATAAAGATGTCAAAAGTTGTTTCTGAATACATAAGATGCATATTTATATGCCCTAGGTCTAAACCTAACAAAAGAAGTGAAAACAGGTCTGTTTGGTACGCCCATTAGCCCAAATTTCGTAATATACAGCCTTAGTGGGCTAATTAGCCCATTTAAGACCCAACTAACTCTAATATATGCCCACTAAGTACTTGGACCACATTAATAATACTTGAGTTGTATGTTCCACCTTGAAGGCTTCTCTTTTGGCCCAAAATAACTTGTTTGGTGCAAATATCTTGAATCATCCCATTAAGTGCTTCCTTCATCTTCTTAGCCCTTGACCTTGTAATTGTACCATCTAGAATGTGCAAAGGGTCTTTAATAACTGTCCGCACTTTGGCTCCTTGGTTCTCATCAAATAGTGGAGAAAATGTTGAATTGACCTCAAGATGTTCATGAAAGCCATCCAAGATTAATTCAAAGCTCTTAATATGAGATTTGATAATTTAGAAACATCAAATATATCAAACTATTATAGAAATCAACCACTTAATGTGGAGGAAGAGGAGGAAGCCAATTTTGAAGTAATTGGTTTCTTGAGGGAAAAAGGGCTTGTCTAAAGGCAAGATAATAATTTGGGTAGTATTAATATAAATATTCCTTCTTTTTCAGGGCAAAAATGATCCAGTGTTGTACTTAGAGTGGGAAAGAAAGGTACATGTGTTTGATTATAAGAACTCCTATAAGGAGAAGAAGGTCAAATTGGCAGTGGTTGAATTCACATATTATGCTAGCATTTGGTGGGATCAAATAGTGCTTAGTAGGCGTAGGAAAGGAAAGAGACCAATTCGGTCATGGGAAGAGATTCGGTGGTAATGCATTAAAGGTTCATACCCTACACTACTATCAAGATTTGTTTAGGAAGTTACAAAGTTTGACTTAAGGTTCCAAGAGTGTAGAGGAATACTACAAGAGATCAATATAGCCATAATTAGGGCTTATGTTGAAGAGTACCAAGAAGCTACTATGGCTAGACTCATTAACGGTTTGAATATGGAGATTGTAGATGTAGTGGATTTGCAACATTATGTAGAGATGGAAGGCTTGCGGTATAAGGTCATTAAGGTGGAAAGGCAGTTAATGTCTAAGGGAACTTCCGAATCTAGTTTGTGATGTGAACCCCATAAAGATGAACCCTAGAAAACCCACAAGAATTTGATTATATGATCCCAAGAAACCTAAACACAAATCTGGTTTGATGGACCTTAACCCTTTGTCTAAAAGGACAAGAACCTTGGTATAAAGAACCTACACCCAAGAAACAATGAAATCAGAAACTTAGACTATATTAAAGTTTAAACCCAAGGAATACAGAAACTTGAACAAAGGTTATAATGGAAGTGCTGTGAACACCACAAAAGAAAGGATTTCTTTGATAAGTTCTGGGTTTGTTCTTTCAAGAACTCAAGGAGAAAACTCTCTTTCAATTTTCAATTGAATAATCTTAATTGTCTATCATAATGAACGTCCAAGACTCTTTAAATACTAATTCTAATAAAACTCTAAGAAACAAGGTCATAACAAATCTGATTTGACCAAGTCTCTAACTTCCTAATCTGATATGTATCACACCAA
>JANQAP020036981.1:0-10027 GCA_026874005.2 Erythroxylum coriaceum | reverse complement strand
TGTGTTCTTTTAATGCAAACATGATCTTAAGGACATAAGTAATGTGTATAAGGTATGGATGAATGAGCATTGAAGAACATGGGGCAATTATGAATGAGAATTGGGTAAATGTATGAATATATATTGCTAGAAAAAGTTTGGTGAATGTATAGATCATCCTTGCTGAAATTCCATATTTAAAGTAAAAATTGTGTGTGTGTTATAAGAGGCTTTTTGATCATGAAAATGTGCAAGGATAAGTGTTATATATGGTTGATGAATTTGGCGTAAATCAAGGTAACTTAAAGCTATAAACCTGATTGCAAAATGATAGTATACAAGTTGTAATATTAGAATGGTCTTAGGGTGTATAAGCCCAAATTGAATAGTCAAAATCTATGAATAAGAATACATGCCTGGAAAGTCAATTGAGCATGCATTGAAACATCACACATATATGTATACATGTGCATGATTGTATATTTATATGATTAAATAACTTAGTGATTTGTGAACTACGTGTGTATGCATTGCATGACGATAGACGCACAAGATGATCGTCAACATCTAGACATTACCGGAACGTCGAGGCAATATCATTTCTAGAGTGTACTGTGAGTCAACTTAAATGTGTAAACTTCTATGTGAATTGCATGTTTAATATTAAATGTGTGTATAACTGATTGATACATTCCGGACTTATTTATGAGGAGTTAGTTATATGGCATAAGCACATCGAAATGAAAGGTAATAAAAGCATAACATATAAAATGATACATCTCATAATATTGAATTGCATGATCAGATAAAGGAGTTGTGACCAAAGTGACCAATGTGCAGGAAAGAGCTTAAGCTCAGAGTTATGAAAAAAAAAGCCTCAGGCTTCGATAGTGATTGCAGGTTCCTATATGATAAGTTTTAATATTTTTAAACCTTGATATTTTCGCAAGCGCACAGGTCATTCATGTAGTACCTAAGGTGTCGATCCCACGAAGAGAGTTAATTTAATCCTAGAATCTAAGGTCGAAAACTATTAAATAGATCTTTAACTGACAATGGATTTAAACATGAGAACTAAATAAATCAACCAAACCAAATCAAATAACAAAATAATAATTGATAATTAACACTTCACGAAAACAATCAACAAACAATGATTAACAATTTTAACTTAAAAATGAATAACAATTAATAGAAATTGACTGATTTGTTGAACAATGATAGCACACCCTAGAATTCAACCTAGTGAGTTAATCAAAAGAGAGAAAGGGAAAATTATCTATCTTTAATGCCAACCTAACCAATTACGATTTATCGAATTAATAGTTCTAGATGATCCTAGGGTCAATTACTCTCTCTCAAGTTATAATTGAACCCTAAAGCATAAACCCTAATCAGATTATGGGAAATTGTAGTATCTCAATTAACAACCGATCCAAAACCTAATCATTTCTTAAGTTCTCTAATAAACAATTGGAAACCTATACCTGATCTCTCTACACAAGATTTACCAACCTGATTTAATTTTGAATCTATTAAATTACTAACTCTCGCTAGCCCAATTTAATCATTTTTTCTTAATTCACCCTCTTAGTTTATTATCGAGATATGAAGTGCAAAGCTAAACCATAATTAAGTCAATAATCATATAAAACAATTATATTTCATTAAATCAAAAATAATATTCCAAAGGTGAGTATAGAACATCAATCATAATTCAATTCTATCATCAAACTATCCATCCGAATTCTATAATCAAATAAAACTGAAATACATAGGAGATAGAACTCGAATGGACAATGGGAGGCTGCGACTCAGAAAGCTTCTTATTCCGCGAAGCATGTCGAGACTGCGTCGTCTTCCTCTTTTCTCTTTCTTTGTCTCTTTCTCGATCTCTCAAAGTTCTCTCCTTTCGGGTTTCGTTATGGTGGCTGGTCAAAACTCCCTCCTCTGTATTCTTCATATTCTTTAAATACCTTAGTAACCCTTTGTGGCCAGCATCTAACCTCTCTATCACGATTGTGGTATTTACAATCGTGGCCCAAATGTGACGATCGTAGGCTGTGGCAAAGTCTTTCTATCACGATCGTGTCCCTTAAGCCACGATCGTGGTCTAGTTCACATGTCTCTATCAAGATCATAACCTATTGTGCCACGATTGTAAGCTATAGTTGAAAGTCTCCAAAACTCGTCTGTTCTTCGATGTTGACCCTGAAACACTAACAAACACATCAAGGTACCTCAAAAACATAACATTTAAGCTCAAATACTTATACTAACCATAAAAACACTTAAACACATAAATTAACACAATTCTAACCTAATCACACACTAAACACTCAAATTAACACTTAATACACATCAAATTAAACCCTAAAACATGATGCAAATCACAACTATCAATATCTCCATGTTTAAACATTTGCTTGTCCTGAAGCAAACAAAACAACAAATATATAATAACATATAACACATAATGAAAAAATGAGGCAATGGCTTTAACTTCATGAAATAGATTTAATCTTAAACAAAATCATACAAGTTATATGAAATCATTAACATGAAAAATCTATGTCTAGTGGTTTTGAACTAAATATACAAATTAATCAAGATCCAAGTGTTAATTTATTTACCCTTTTCAATTGCACACACACACATTAAAAATTCTTTGATCCTTCAGACTCTGTAACTGTTCCTAAGTATATTTTCATGAAAAGTCAAGCTTATTACAAGTCTGGTATATTTTTATTAAGAACATTTTTTCATTTATTTATTTAAAAAAGGACTTAGTCTTTTACTCGAAGACAAACATTGGTGATGAATGTCAATTCGGTTACTTGACTAAGTCATTTTTATTAAAGAACTTGGTTAAAATGTCATTATAGCTTTTTGATATGAAGGCACACATTTGTGATGCGTGTTGATTCGGTTACTCAGCTATATCACTTTTTCAACTAGCTACTAGCTCTATTCATAACCCAAAGATCAGCAGAATAGTGATTTATTTAACATATTTTTTTATTTTATTGCCCACCTTATTGTTTTAGCTACTCGTTTCCATGAAAAATACTAGTTAAGCTACTCAAGTAGAAAGGCCTCAAATTATAAATGAATGTGGCAATTTAGAGGGTGCTAAACTTACACTAAGTCCTAATTAAGCTGTATATTTATTCAAAGACCCTAATTCACTAATTTTGTGAGCTAATGATTATTCACAACCTAATAGACTATGTTCAAAATTAGATCAATTTTAGTCCATCTAAACCATTGACACATTCAAACAATTCACAAAATGCAACCTAACACTATCATACCATATGCAAAATCACATAATAAGCAAAACACATAACCCTCCCCACACTTGAACAACACATTGTCCTCAATGTGAGAAGGGGGCAAACAAGCACATAAAAGACAAGAAGAAATATAAAATTAAGGTAAACAAAAAATAAATAAAAATAAAATAAAGGTAAAAATGAAGACTAATTTGAAAAAGAAAAATGGGTTAGATAAAAATCTCATGGAGATGGAGGTGGTGATGGTATCAGAGGCGGCAATTCAACTCCCTGAGAGTCAACACAAATTACTAACATTTTATTGAAAACAAATCTAACTACGCCTAACATTCTCAAACAAACTTCTAAACGCACTAGTTTATGGTCCTTAGCTTGACCTTGCATCCATGAAAAGATCTTAATTATTCAAAGACAAGGAAATCACTTCCTTATCTTTGGGAATTGCTCCTCCAAAATAAAGCTTGCAACGATGCCCGTTGACCTTAAAAGTCTCCTTGTTAGTGTTTTCTAGTTTGAAGGCTCCGTGATCAAAAACTTGAATAACTGTAAATGGTCCACTCCACCAAGACTTTAACTTCCCTAGAAATAGCCTCAACTGTGAAGTATATAATAGAACAGTGTCTCCTACTTTGAATTCCTTTTGCTTGAGACAAGCATCTTGCCATTTCTTAACCTTCTCCTTGTAGAGTTTGGCGTCTTTTTAAGTATTAAAATGAAACTCTTCAAGTTCGTCTAGTTGTAGAAGTCTCTTTTTGTCAGCTTGTTTCCAATCAAAACTTAATGCTTTAATCGACCAGTGTGCTCGCTATTCTAATTCGACCGGCAAATGAACAGTTTTACCGTACATGAGCTTATAAGGAGTTGTTCCAATGGGTGTTTTAAAAGCTGTCCTATAGGCCCACAAAGCATCATCTAGCTTTGTTGCCCAATCCTTTCTGGAGTTGTTCACTGTCTTTTCCAAGATTTGTTTCAGCTCCCAGTTAATAACTTTTATTTGGCCACTAGTCTGTGGATAGTAAGGTGTGGCAACTCGATGGTGCACTCTCTATCTTTTTAAGAGGGCATCAAAAGATCTGTTATAAAAATGTGTGCCTCCATCACTTATTATTGTACATAGCACTCCAAACCGATTAAATAGTCGCTTAATGAACTTTTGCATTACCTTCCTATCATTGGTTGGAGATGCTAACACTTCGGCCTAATGTGAAACATAATCAAACCCCACTAAAATATACATGTTCACCATTGAAGATGGGAATGGACCCATAAAATCGATGTCCTATACATCGAAGACTTCTATGTCTTGAATATTGGATAAAGGCATTTCATCCCTCTTAAAGATGTTACCTATTTTCTGGCATCGATCATATTGTGCCACATAGGTTTGAGCATCCTTAAATAACTGTGACTAATAAAATCCACTCTCAAGTATCTGAGCCACCATTTTGTCAGCTCCAGAGTGCCCAGCATATTAAACTTCATGACATTTCTTTAGGATGTCTAACATTTCCTCATCTGGAACACAACGTCACATTAACCCATCTGCACAAGTTCTATATAGGGTTGGCTCATCCCATATATATTAGTTACAATCATGCAAGAACTTCTTTCTTTGTTGGTAAGAAAGATCTGACGAAAGTTCACCATTGACAGCATAATTTGCAATATCCACAAACCATGGTATAGTCAAGCTCTCAAGCAGCATCAAAGTTTCATCGGGGAAATTTTCGTTAATGTCATCACTTGGCTTGCATTCCCCTCCCTCAAGTATGGATAAGTGGTCTGCAACCACATTTTCTGCTCCCTTTTTATCTCTCACCTCTATATCAAATTCTTGTAAAAGTAACACCCATCAAATGAGCCTCAGTTTTACATCTTTCTTGTTGAAAAGGTATTTTAATGTCGCGTGATCGGTGAATACAATTACCTTTGGACCCTAAATATATTGTCGAAACTTGTCATACATATACACTATTGCAAGTAGTTCCTTTTCTATAGTGGTGTAATTCAACTGGGGTCTTGCAAGAGTTTTACTAGTATAGTAAATTGCATACAACTTCTTATCTTTCCTTTGGCCCAAAATACAACCTATGACTTGGTCACTTACATCACACATAACTTCGAATGGGAGTGTTCAATCTAGTGGTGATAAAATTGGTGCTGATATTAATGCCTCCTTCAATATGTTGAATGCAGACAGATATTTTTCATCAAACAAGAAAGGAACATCCTTAACTAAAAGGTTAGTCAAAGGTCTTGCAATTTGCAAAGAGTCTTGATGAAGTGACAGTAAAATCCTGCATGGCCTAAAAATCCTCATACATCTTTTACATTGCTTAGTGGTGGAAGTTTCCTTATCACTTCAGTTTTTACTCTGTCAACTTTGAATCCTTGATGTGGGATCTTATGCCCTAGCATTATCCCTTCTTACACCATAAAATGACATTTCTCCTAATTCAACACCAAGTGTGACTCTTCACATCTTTGAAGAACTCTATCCAAATTAATTAGACATATGCCAAAAGAATCTTTAAAGACAAAAAAATCATCCATGAACACCTCCATTATGTCTTTTATCATGTCAGTGAAGATAGACATTATACATCTCTAAAATGTGGCTGGGGCATTGCAAAGTCCGAAGGGCATCTGTCTGTACGTAAAGGTACCATAGGGGCAAGTGAATGTAGTCTTTTCCTGATCATTAGGGTAGATGAAAATTTGATTATATCCAGAATATCCATCTAGGAAGCAATACAAAGAATGACCAACTACCCTTTCTATCATCCAGTCTATGAATGGAAAAGGGAAGTGATCTTTCTTAGTCACCGAGTTGAGTTTGTGATAATCTATGCATATTCTCCATCCTGTGACCTTTTTTGTTGAAATTACTTCTCCACTATCACTTTCTATTACCATTATCCCACCCTTCTTAGGTACACATTGTACTGGGCTGACCCATTCACTATAAGAGATGGGATAAATTATCCCTACATCTAGGAGTTTTATGATCTCCTTCTCGACCACCTCCTTTATGTTTGAATTCAACCTCCATTGACGCTTCCTCACCGTTCTATAACTTTCTTCTAAGTTTATTCGGTGTATGCAGACATTTGGGTTTATTCCTCAAATGTTAACAATCTTGCCATCCAATGGATTTCATTCACTTCCTAATGACTTCTACCACCTTACTTTCTTGTTTCTCTTTTAATTGGTTGGAAATTATTATCCATAACATTTGACCTTCACCAAGAAAGGTATATATGAGGTGTGCAGGTAAAGGTCTAAGCTCTAATGTCGGTGGTTTTTCTGAAGATGGTGGTATGGGTGCTTCAATTCGAATCAATTTATCTTAATGCACATAAACATCTTCCTCCTCCATCTCATTATCTCCTTTAGATTCAGGGGTTTGATATTCATTGTCTGCCTTTGCTTCCAATGATTGCACTTTTGCTATATAACTCTTAACTTGTTTTTGCAAATTTTTATCTATAATTTCAACTTTCATGCATGCGCTACTTGTTATTGGATTCTTTAAGGCCTTATTCACATTTAAATTAATCTCATCTTCGCCTATTCGAAGTGTTAATTTCCCTTCATTAACATCAATTATGGCTTTCCCTGTATTCATAAATGATCGACCTAAGATCAGTGGGTAGTTCTTATCTTCTTCAAAATCTAGAACCATAAAATTTGCAGGAATAATGAACTTATCCACTTGCATCAGAACATCTTCCACTATTCCAAATGAGCTTTTAATGTATCAATCAAGCAACTAAATTAACATTGATGTTGGCTTAACCTCTCTTAGTCCCAACTTCGTGAATATCAACAAAGGCATAAGATTAATGCTAGCTCCCAAATTATATAAACACTTTGTAAATTCAAATTCACCAACCACATATGGTATTGTGAAACTTCTTAAATCTTTCAATTTAGAAGGCATTTGACTGGTGACTATTGAGCTGCAGGTGCCAGTTAGAGCTACCATTTGAATATTTTCCCAAATACACTTTTTTGATAATATGTCCTTTAAAAATTTGCTTATTTAGGCATGTGTTTCAATGCCTTAACAAAGGAGAGATTGATCTGTAGCGTCTTTAATTTCTCAACAAACTTTGTAAATTGTGCATCTAACTTCTTCTTTTGTAGTTGTTAAGGAAAAGGGATTTTAGGTTGATACGGTGGAGGAGCGACATAAGGAGGATATTCACTCATATCCACTTCTTTCTCCTTTTCTTGATTTTTCTCAATTGGCTGGAGGGGCTCCTCTACTGTTCTTGTGGGTGGTTCAAGTTCCTTCCTACTTCGAAGTGTAACTGCCTTTAGTTGCTCTCTTGGTTTTGTTCCTATAGTGCTTGGAATATTTCCTAAATTTTGCATAGAGAAGGCAATTGACAATTGATGCACTTGGGCTTCTAAATTATGGATTGAGGAAGCATGGTTATTAACGACTTGCTCAAATTTACGTTCTAGCTTCTTTTATGCATTGTCCAGAGTTCTAAGCTTATCTAAAATTTTATCCAACTTAGATTCCATCAAACTTGCTTTATCTTGTTGGAAGCCCGATTGTCCTTAAGGCTTGAACTGTCCTTTATCATTGTTCGACCAGGAGAAGTTAGGGTGATTCTTCCACCTAAGGTTGTAGGTGTTAGAGTGGGGATTGTTTCCCCCTCCTCATCCATATTGTGCCTCCATACAATTTACTTGCTCCTGATTGTCTTCTTTCATCAGGTAACAGTTCATGGTATCATGGTGTACTTGTCCACAGAGCTCACACTTTAATTATACGACCTTCACTTAGGCTGAAGATGACGCCTTCATGCTGTTGAGTTGTCGATCTTTGCTTGCATCTTTGTCATCAAATCGACTGTGACGAATCCTTTTTGTTCTCTAAAGGTAGCAGGTTGCCTACCCCGCTTGTTCATCCACAAACAACTATTGCTCGCCATCTCCTCAATCAACTCCTCTGCTTCATCGACTGTCTTCCTCCTGAAGGATCCTCCTGAAGCTGCATCAATTGTGCCTTTTATCGGTGGGTTGACTCCGTTGTAGAAAGTTTGCAATAGGAATTCCTTAGGTAGGTTGTGGTATGGGCACTTCCTTTACAAATCCTTATATCTTTCCCATGCTTCATAGATTGATTCCCCGTCACCTAGCTAGAATTTGGTGATTTCCTTAATGATCTTCGTGGTATTGGTCAACAGGAAATATTTATTTAGGAAGGCACGAACCAGCTAATCCCATGTTGAAATGTTGGCTGGGCTAAGTGAATGGTACCAAGCCTTCGCTCTGTCTCTAAGGGTAAAAGGAACTAGTCTGATTTGGGCCGCATCTTACGACATCTGATGATACTGAAAGACATCATAGATTTCAAAGAAATTCACTATATGTGCATTGGGGTCCTCATTTGCTAATCTATAAAATTGCACATTTTTCTGAAGCATATTGAGAAGTACTGGTTTAATCTCGAATGAGGCTGCTTGAACAGGCGACCTAGCTACTCCTTGATTCACTGCATTGAACCTTGGCCTTATAAAGTCCACCAAGATCTGCTGTTGCTATCCTTAGTTCACTCTGAGGTCCATATTCTGTTGAAACTCCTCGGCCATTGTTGATTTCTCGATCTCTTCTTCTTCTTCTTTCTGAGCTTTCCTAAGGGTTTGTTTTAGTCGACCGATATTTAAATCTAACATTTCCAATACACGACTCGAATCTCTCGTGACTCTTATGTTCATACAAGAGTGCGAATTTTGTAATAAAACAAAAGAACAAAAATGAAAATTAAAAAAAATAATGCCTTAAACTACAAAACTAAACTATCGCCTCCCCAGTAATGGTGCCAAAAACTTGATCGCAAGTTCCTATATCATAAGTTTTAATATTTTTAAACCTCTATATTTCTACAAGCACACAGGTCCTTCACGTAGTATCTAAGGTGTTGATCCCATAAGGAGGGTTAATCTAATCCTAGAATTTAAGGTCAGAAACTATTAAACAGATCTTTAGCAGACAATGAATTTAAACACAAGAACTAAATAAATCAACCAAACCAAATCAAATAAAAAAATAATAATTGACAATTAACACTTCATGAAAACAATCAATGAACAGCTATTAACAAATTTAACTTAAAAATGAATAACAATTAATGGAAATTGACTGATTTGTTGAACAATGATAGTACACCCTAGAATTTAACCTAGTGAGTTAACCAAAACAGAGAGGGAAACTTATCTATCTTTAATGCCAACCTAACCAATTACGATTTATCGAATTAATAGTTCTAGAAGATCCTAGGGTCAATTACTCTCTCTCAAGTTATAGTTGAACCCTAAAGCATAAACCTTAATTAGATTATGGGAAGTTGTTATCTCTCAATTAACAATCGATCCAAAACCTAATTAGTTCTTAAGTTCTTTAATAAACAATTGGAAACCTATACCTGATCTCTCTACACAAGATTTACCAACCTGATTTAATTCTGAATTTATTAAATTACCTAACTCTCGTTAGCCCAATTTAATAATTTTTCTAGATTCACCCTCTCAGTTTATTATCGAGATATGAAGTGCAGAATTAAACCACAATTAATTTAATAAACATATAAAAGAATTAGATTTTATTAAATCAAAAATAATATTCCAAAGGTGAGTATAGAACATCAATCACAATCCAATTCTACCATCAAACTATATATCCCAATTATATATTCAAATAAAACTGAAATACATAGGAAATAGAACTCGAATGGA
>JANQAP020036971.1:0-10028 GCA_026874005.2 Erythroxylum coriaceum | reverse complement strand
GACTTATTGAACCTAGCTTTTTATGGTGCAAGATATTTCTTACCCATTGTTGATGATTTTTTCTGGACAACATGAATTTATTTATTAGTTGATAAGAAGGAGGTGTCAATGAATTTATGTAATTGTTTTGTTATGGTAGATTGTCAATTTAATAAACAAGTGAAAGTTGTACATAGTGACAATGATACAGAGTTTAGATGCATGAGTAATTTTTTTCATAAACATGGCATTGTACATGAAACATCTTGTAAAGGAACTAAGCAACAAAATGGACTGTTAGAGCATAAAAATAAGCATATACTTAATATAGCTCGAGCATTGCGCTTTCAAGCCAACCTTCCTATAGAATTCTGGGGGAATGCTTTTTGGCTACTTTATATTTGATTAAGTGAACACCCTCAGTTGCCTTAATTGGTAAAACACAATATGAAATTTTACATGGTAAACCAGCCTCATTTAGACATTTGCGTGTAATTGGATGCTTGTGTTGTGTGCATAATCAAGATCATAAAGGAGACAAATTTATTATTTGTATGGAGAGTGTATGACCTAGAGTTGGGTGTATTCTTTGTTTCAAGGGACATAGTGTTTAATGAGTGTGAGTTTCCTTACTTGACAAAAGATAATGATGAACCTAGTAATATAGAGGATTGATGTTGTATGGATGAGGATGATGATGTGGATGTTATGAGACAAAATCATTTGTCTCAGGAGAATGAGCAATATGTACAAGTTAATGGAGATATTGTATTTGATGAAGTGTTGAATAGTAATGTGGTATGTGAGAATAATGATACTGAAGAAATCATGGACATTAGAAGTTGAGAGAATAATGAAGTAAGGGGGTGCAAAGCTGTAGAGAATGAGGAGCCTTTATCCCGTAGATATTGAAATAAAATGCCATCCACTTATTTGTGAGATTTTGTGACAAATACTATTTGTAAATTGATCCCCTCTATGAGTTCATCTACTCAATCGCACTCCTTAGATACGCCCCACCCTAGCACATTATATAAACTATAATAATTTTTCTATACGACACCAAAAAATTTTAGTAGCTATTAGTACAGGAACTGAACCTTAAACCTTTGCTAAGGCTCTGAAAGATGAAAGGTGGAGGAATGGAATGCAATAAGAAATACAAGTGTTGGAAAATAATAGCACCTAGACCATAGAAACACTTCCTCCAAGGAAAAAGGCTATCAATTGCTAGTGTGTTTATAAAATTAAATGTAATTATGATGGATCAATTCAGAGGTTTAAAGCAAGGCTTGTGATTTTGGGAAACAATCAAGTTGAAGGGCTAGATTATAATGAAACTTTTACACCTGTAGCCAAGATGGTGAATGTTCACACTTTCCTTGTAATTGCAGCAGTTAAAAATTAGGAACTTCATCAAATGGATGTCCATAATGCAATTTTACACGATGACCTTGAGGAAGAAGACTACATGAAGTTGCCTTCCCTCCTAACTTTCATTATGAGGCAACTAGCAAAGTTTGTCGACTTTGAAAATCACTATGTGGGTTAAAACAAGCTCTAAGATGCTAGTTTGCTAAGTTGGCTGGCACTTTGACATGATATAGTTTTCATTAATCATATTCAGACTACTCTCTTTTTACATTATAACATGATAGTTTGCAACTCAATGTGTTGGTCTATGTTGATGATCTTATTACTTAGGGAAATGATGGTACTATGATTCAGACTTTCAAAGCCTATTTGAGTAGATATTTTTATATAAAAGATCTTGGGGTTTTGAAATATTTTTTTAGGAATTGAGGTGGTTCCAAGTCATACTAGTATTTTTTTGTGCCAATGAAAATATACATTGGACATTATTTTCAAAGTGGGTTTGTTAGGAGCAAAACTTGGTGGCTTTCATTTAGATCAGAACCATCATCTTCCTTTGGCTAACAGAAAACCTCTTCTATATCCAGATTATTATCATAGGTTGGTTGGCTAATTAATTTATCTTTCCATTACAAGACTTGGACTTTCTTACAATGTGCAGATGCTTGCACAATTTATGCAGCAGCCAGTGCAAGTGCATTAGAATATAATGATTCATGTGGTGTGTTATTTGAAAGGTAATTTGGGTTAAAGAATTTTGTTACGAGCTGATTGTGATATGTAATTGTATGTCTAGTGTGATTCAGTTTAGGTAGGTTGCCCTTTGACTCAATGATCTCTTATTGGAAGATTTATTCTACTTGCTAATTCTCCCATTTCTTGGAAGACTAAGAAATAACACACCATGTCTCGTTCTTAAACGAAGGCAAAGTATCGATCTATGGCCACTATTACTTGTGAGATAAAATTCTTAAAGGCATTATTATTATGCCTTGCTGTTGCACATCCGAGACCTATGAAGCTTTATTGCGATAGTTAGGCTGCTTTGCATATTGCAGCTAACACAGTTTTTCATGAATGTACAAAATGCATTGAGATTGACTGTCATTTTTTCTGTGAAGAAGTTGTTATGGGAATCATTGCTCCAAGATATGTACCTATTCATGTTCAGTTGGCTGATATTTTCACCAAATCATAGAGGAAGCAACAATTCAATTTCTTTATTCACAAATTGGGCAATTGAAATCTGCATGCTCTAACTTAGGGGGTATTAGCATCTACTATATCTTATATATTTGGAAAACTTATGTAATCAACATGTAATGTATATTAGTCATCATATATCATATATTATTTTTAGTAGGCACATGTAATTAGCTAAAGATTAGTCTTATATATGGTCTAATTTAGGTAGATATAATTAAGGAGACAAATTTCTTGATTCTTGTAAATTTGTATATACTATTACTTCTAGGCTCAATAGGAAGACATCACCCTTTAACCATCTCTAATTCTTTTTGTGACATAACTAAATGATAATTAGCAAATTCATTGATTCTGCACTGCCACTAACATTGGGTAACATACATGTAAGAGTCAACACATTCGCAGACACAAGCAAGTCTGATATGTAGGAGAACAAATTTTCCTTCAGTTTCTAAGAAAAAAACACATCCAATTGGAAAAGTCAAGTCATGATTGACCTTACATTAGTGATACAAGTATCGTACTACACTGATCAAAAAATGGTACAGTACCATGATATTTGGTATCGACCGGTACCAAAATATAGCCAAATATCGGACTAAATTGCAAATTTATAAAAAGATAAAAGGCTTAATTGAAATTTTAGAAAATTTGACCATAACAATTAAACCTACCCATCTGCTACCTCTAGCCACTACCTCTCTCACCTTCTCACACCTTACTGTGCTCTCCTTTCAATTTGTCATCCTAGTCACCGTGGCACCATCACATCATTGCCCCAGTCAGCGCGACCGCACCCATCACACCACCCGCACCATCATATCTGCCCATATTCATTCACCCATCACACGCACCCATCGCTCCATTCAGACCACTCCCGCACTAGCACTCACACCTAGATGGCTAGACCCACTCGCACCTGCACCTAGATGGTCAGATCTAGCTGCACTCGCACGCTTATTGACTTGCACCTACACCTGTTGACCCACACCTTTTGATTTGAATATTAAATTGTGTATTTGTGTTCTACAAAATATTGATATAGATAAATGATTATTGAAATGTGAATTTATGATGAATTATGTATTTGTGTTTTATGACTTTGTGTTGAGTAATAATCTTTATGTCGAATTGATGGTTCTTAGGGAATTATATTAGATTAAATTGAATTGCGCAGTGTATCGTATATGTTAACTCTTGATTGTGGACTGATAGTGATAGAGTGTAGTACGTTTTCTAGATATTTAAGTGTGTTTTAAGTATTTTATTAGATGATAATCATGTTTTTTGGACTTAAAATTGTGTTTCTGTTAATGTTTTAATATGTTTTAATTGTTTGACTATTTTAAAGCAATAATTTGATTTTAATATTATGTTTCAAGGGTTGTTTGGTATGTTTCTTAGTGAGTGAAAATAGAAAAATTGAAGAAAAGATGAAGGACTTGAAGAATAAGAGCATGTATGATCTTGAATGTTAGCTGCATGGGGATGAAGCCTCTGGCACTATCGTGCGTCATGCAATGCACAATCATGCACAGGTAGTTTTCAGCTCTTAAAATTTTTGTATTCTTGATGTTTCAGGCCTACTTTTGGAACCAAAATAAGTAGGAAAACCTAGAAAGAACCCTAAAAGGCTCAAGAAGTATTTAAGGCAAAGAGAAACACCAAAAAGGAGGTTGCAAATCATAAAGAAGGAGATCAAAGTGGAAACATCAAGATCAACTCCAATTTTCCAGAATTTCTAGATCAAGACTTAAAGTTGAACATGATTATGGATTTCTCAATACATACTAGGGTTTATTCTTGAATTGGTTTTGTATAACTGTATCTTGTTGAATTCAATATATTAATGCTTTGTGGTATTTGTCGTACTTAATTATACTTGATAGGAAATCGAGAGATTGAATCAAAGTTATATGTGTTAAGTTGCACAATGAGATTTGATACCTTAATAAACCTAAAAATATCATCTTAATAAACAATTGAATAGAGATCTTAATTGTGAGTTAATTATCCTTAGGATTGCTTCAAATCCAGTTGAGTAGCTAGGAGTAGTTTTGTCAAATCGAGATTTGCAATTTAATTGTTTTCTATTTCAATTAGGATTACTTGATTAAATCTTGAAAAAAGGTAATCAAAACCTTATGATATCTAGGATCAAGCTAATACGTGTCGTTAGGCATATACAAATTTAATCCTTATTTAACTTTGAATTTATTAAACAATTCGGTATGAAGTAACTAAAGGTTAGTCTCACAAGGAAAGTTAATTTACTAATTTAGTTTATTATAATACTTTTAAAAGAGAAAATTACATCTTAGTAATTTCACTTAAAGGAAAAGAATTTCATAGTAAAATATAAACACATAATATCCTTTTTAACCTACATAAATAAGACATAACATCAAAATTTAAAATAAACTTATAATACATTCTTAGAATCACACAATCAATATTTAAAAGATGGAAATTATTTTCTTCCAGAGCTTCCAACCTTCACGTGGATGCTTGCTCGTTTTTCTCTCCAACTACTGCTTCTTGTTTATAAGCTCGCACAAAATCTCCCATGCCTGCACTTTACTAGATTTTCCTGATTTTCCTATTATCTCTTCCATTTTGAAGAGATTTGGAGCTAAAGATCTTGGGTGGGTGCGTTTCCTTGTCCACATTGATGTTTTGTTCTGTAGTGTTTTACATTTTGTTCCTCTCCTCTACATTTGTGTTTGTTTTCTCTCCTCTTCATTTCATCTTCTATCTGCTACATTGCTCTTGCATTTTTGCTCTTTTATTGCTACATTTTAGACTTGCATTTTCTTCTTTACATTTTATGTTTTCGTTTTTGTACTCTGTTGTTGTGTTTTCTTTTGTTTTAGGAGTGTTTTGCTCATTGCTCTCTACTGTTGTTGTCTTTTACAATTCGTTTAGGTCCTCTGCTATTGTCTTCTGGGTGCTGCGTTGTTTTGCTCTTTCTTCTATTGCTTGTTTTGTTTCTGCATTTTTTGTTCTTGTCCTCTGCATTTTGCTTCTAGTTTGGGCTGTTTATTTTTTTACTGACTTGTTCTGTTTTTATCTTTTGCTGGACTAGTCCTAGTCATTTTTCCACTGGGCTTTGTTTTAGACTTTCCTTGTGGGTCAGATTTTCTTTTAGATTCCTTTCTTTAAGTCTACTAAGCCTGTGAAAAAATACTTAATATAATTTAATCCCTTTTTAGGTATAAAATATGAAACCAAACATCGTGAGTTATTAATAATAAAATGCAACAAAATTTCCCCAAATATGCTATGTAAATGATCTAAAAAAATATCAAATAGTGGTGTAAAATATGATAATTTTTACTAATTACAAGCATAATTGAATTAACAAGATAAAGGGAAGACAAAACAAGGATAAAATAACCCTTAATTTTTTATTATTGATTAACTTCATTCTTATTGTTGGCTTCACTTATTCAATTGTTTAGTTTTATTGGTTTATTTTAATTTCAGTTAATTTATTTTAATTCAATTAATTTAATCTTTTATTACCTCACATAAAGTGCATTCAAGTTATTAGGTGACTAATCCAATCCTTATAGGAACGATATCTTTTATACTACAAGTTACGACTTATATACTTGCAGTGCGAAATGTTTTGAATACAAAACTACAAATATGGAGTTAATTTGAGTAAAAAAAAGTGAATGTTGATTAAATTGGTTAACGAAAGGTTCTTAAGTTAAAAATGAGAATTAAGATTTCAGTAACAATGTTAACTAAAATTAGTTATGAAAATAAAATATTGATAAAGATTACAAATTAAATTGCATATGCAAGCAAACTAGGTCAGTTTATAGTTAAAATATGTGATTACATAAAATAGGTCATATGCTTATAGTTATGAAACTGATAGGTTATAGTTAAGAGTGTACGTCTTTAGTTTATGGCTAAGTAATATAATCGTACAAAATGTTAAAGTAGTGCTTTAAAAGCAATCACCTTTAGCACTTTTGTACAAACTTTATTCTGATTAATAAAGCAAAAGGCATTTTTTCATTGATTTGATATTCGTTTATGTGTGAATTGATATTGATCTTAAATTGAATTAATGAAGTTCATGATACAAAACATAGCATGAAGGAAATCTTGATGAGATCATGATAATGAGACTCCTATCATGTGCAATTATGTTAGTATCTAAATGATCCCTAGTCATGGGATTAATAAGACAGGACATTATTAATATGGAAAGACTAGCACATATTATACTCCTTAATTTGATCAAGCAATGGATCTCATAAACTGTAAGCATAAGATGTTTAGGGTTAATATGTGGATGCTTACTAAGGGTAGTAAGTACATCAGATGACCTGCTACGAGATTATCAAATGGATGATCTATCAAATGTCAATGATTAATATCATCATAGCAATGGTGCAAATATCCTTAGACTTGAGGTACTCAAGGATATCTTCAATATAAATCCTGTGCTTTTACATCATTCCTTGTTACCTCAAGACGAGGTCGCTCTTAGGGTGGTGATTGGGTACAGCTATTTGTATTCGAAGGTAATTAGGTAGCTAATAAAAGATTCACCACTCCTGATAGAACGAGATGATACCCACGGCCTCTTGTCAGGGTCATTACTTGGGAGTCTCTGGGCAGAGCAATTATGTATCATAAAGAGAGTCTTCAATGACATATCGAGTAATGAGATCGTAGGACAAGAACTAACATCACTTGGACTAGAAGTGACGTAGTCAGTCTAGTGGGAGTTGACATAGCCCATACTCTGAACCAAGTAGGGTATTATGGTGAAAGGACGAATTGCATGGTAATTATTTACGGAAAGGTTCATAAGTTGAATAATTAACTATCAAAGAGTTTGTGTGTTAATCCACTTATATTCTGGCAAATAGGCATCATGAAACCCTTCATGATGTGTTTGAATTAAGAGTTAATTTAAGTGTTTAAAATAGCCGGGAACTTAATGTTCACACGCATAAAAGATCAGATGAAAAATAAGTGTGTATGACCTATTTTAAGTAGGTCACGATCGTGGCATAAGGCGAGGCATGCCACGACAGAAGCTACGAAGTGACATATAAGTGAGTTCTTCACTTATGTGCAAGAGGTTCCTTCACTTCTTACACACTCAATTGTTAGAGAAAAGGTTCTAGAAGAGTTCTAGAGAGAGTGAGAAGTGTTCTTGAGTTATCTTCATGCAAATTTATGCAATTGTTGTATAAATCTTACATTCATGCAAGATAACCTTGATCTATCTCCCATATTGAACATCTACTTGAATCCATCAAGTTTGGTGTTCAAAACCCCTTACACATTGTTTCATCTTCCTTCTTTGCATGTTCTTGGGTGATCAAGGAAGGGTTTGGTATTTGCAACAACCCAAACAAGGAGAAGAATCAAGAAAGGAGGAGATATACAAGGTAAAAGTTTTGTTATCTCATGTTCTTTACATATCCTTGCATGCAAGTAAGATTCTATGATTCCGGGTTGTCATGGTGTCGGAATCTTGATTCTGACACTTCCGCTGCATCCATATACATGTGATGCATGCAACCATGGCAAACCTAACAGTGGTATCAGAGCATGTTTGTGCATGTAATAGATGATGTATTGAAAATGTATAAAGTGTTTGCTAGGTTGTATTTGACTTGCATGTTGTTTTGGAAAAATTAGTGTAAATTGTAGAAATTTGTTTTTCTATTTTTCTTTCACAAAAATGTTTATAAGATATTATATTATGTTTCTGTAAAAGGATATTGCAATGTAATGTCATTTGCTATTTTATGTCGAATTTATATCCAGACTGTTCATATGTGGATTTCTGGAATTTTCTGGAAAACTGATTGCATATGCTGATTTTGAAAATTTCGTATTAATTCTAAAAAAATTATGTTTTTCTTTCGCCGAAATGTTTATAAGATGTTATATTATGTTTCTGTAAAAGAAAATACAATTGAATGTCATTTGCTATTTTTTTACGAATTTAGTTTCAGCTTGATGCACGTATGAAGTTCTGGAAATGTGATGAATATGCATGCATGAAAATTCCATATTAATTTTTATAAAATTTTTATAAATTTTATGCATGCACATGCAAGATGGGATATTGCCACCAGTATGAGATGCATGATACTTGTTGTTAAAGTGGTTATCTTATGCATGCATGATGTAATGGTTGACTAGTGTTAGAAGTAATGTATGACCAGTGTCATACACATATGATGTGTTGGCTTATTACTGTTTATTAATAAATAATTCCTAAGAATTAGGTTCTAGAATTTTTTATTAGACACATTTAGGATATGTATAAGACTTTGGAATTTTTCCAGAATTAATTGAATTTTATTCAATTAATAAATAAAGTCAAAGTCAATATTGGTCCACTTTTTGAAAGTTAATGGAGTTGACTTACTTAATGACTTATAATATATGTATTTCGATTATGAGACCTAAATAAGGTTCTTATGTGATAAAAAATATATTATTTTGATGAAACTAACATGCTTAATGCATGTGCTTGAAATTAGGATTCTGAAAATTTTTCGAACATCGAATCAGTCTCTTTAGTGTCTAGTAGGTTAACTTACTTATCTTGACGATTTTGGCTGTCAAGATAATTTTGGCATGTGCTTAAATTGTTTAGATAAATTTAAGATGACCTAGGGATATTATAGAGGACTAATTGGTGTACGGAAATTTTGGAAACCCTAGGGATTAATTGAGAATTAATCCAAGTAGAGCATAGCATTTCTAGTGTGACTAGATAAAGGCTTATAAACTAGGATTAAATTTTTTAATCTAGACATCAAAATAATTAAATTTTAAGGTTCCTAATCGATTCACATTCTTAATTCGAATTAGCCAAGACTAACACTAGTACCCAATTAGGTTCAAGAGTTGAATCGAATCACAAATTTAGGATGCATAGTCAAGTCACAACTTAAATTTAAACCTCCTTTATGTAATACATGCATTAGATGCATTTTAAGTGTAGTTATGGACATAGGCTCAATTTAATTGAGTTATCCATAATATAAATGTATATGTGATATACATAATCAAGATCATCCAAGTATTGATGAGATCAAAGGACAAATCCCTCAAACAAAAATATTAGGACTTACGCCTTCCATTGATATGGCATAAACCAAAGTTCTTTTACCTAGTGTTTGGTTAGTGTCTTTGGGGGTGAGGACAGTGGACAAGGACATAAAAGTTCTGTCCTCTGCACCGTTTGCTTGCTGTCCTCACTCATTTTCGTTCTGTTCTCGAAGGACAAAGACACAAATTTTTTGTACCTCCCAATTCTGTGGTACAGAAATTCTTGTCCTACGGACAAAAATCAAAAACCCAAGGAAATGTCCAAAATACCCTCCCATACTTACTCTAAAACCTAATTCACTCTCAAATTTTCGCATCTCTCTTGTATATTTTAATTAAATATAATGTAATAAAATAAATAATAA
>JANQAP020036854.1:0-10034 GCA_026874005.2 Erythroxylum coriaceum | reverse complement strand
TTTCACAGCTGACTTATAGATATTTGTCAGAAGCCGCAAATATGTCAGAATCAGAATGGGAAACACATATAAATGGCACCAAATCTGCTGTCCCAAATAACCCTGGTTCTCTGTTCCTAAAGGATCTCATCCAACAGCAGATCTGTTCCCCATAAATTTCTAGCTTCTTAATTAGAAAACTGCGGTCTTAAAAAAGTTAGTAGGAAAACGGGAAAAAAGACCAGGCAGTTGAAACATCTAGCTAGATGAGATGATTACGCTTCACTACTGTCTGTCGGGAGATAAATGATGATACCTAGGCATCTTTGCAAGCTTCAATTCAGCCACGACACTATTAGCACTTAGCTAGCGGCCAACGAGGATGAAAGCAATGGGCCAGAGTAATGCGCTCCGTGATTCGGAATGCTGCCAATACTCGTTCACGAGTCACGAACTTGTGGCTCTTATCTTAACTCCTTACCCATTGCTCTATATAAAAAAGTGAGTCCCTCGGTCCGATTCACTAAAAAATAAAAGCAACAGGGGATGGCAAATTTCAGGCTGGTCTTTTTGGTAGTGGTTATGGTTGCTCTGTGCGAGGGATCGTCAAGCTGGGCATTGACCTTATGCAACATGACTGAAGATGGTCTTATGGCTTGCAAGCCATCAGTGACCACACCTAACCCGGTTGACCCACCGTCCGCTGATTGTTGTCAAGCTCTTTCAACGGCTGACTTGACATGCCTCTGTTCTTACAGGAATTCACTGATGTTGCCTTCTCTAGGGATTGATCCTGTGCTTGCCGTGGGATTGCCTGCCAAGTGCAACCTCACTCCTCCTCCGAACTGCTAGTGTCCGGTAAAGTTCCAGAAAATTGAAAAGACTCTCTGCCATGTATTTGACAAGCTCACGCTTTTGCCATGTTTACAAAGCGCCCTCGTCTGAGCTTTCTTTGGTTATTGACGTTGTTTTTAATTATTGTGTTTGGTAGTTAGCTATGGACTCATCTGATGTCGTTTTGGTCTGTGTGAGGTAGGAGGGTCTTTCTCTCCGGGTGTAATGCTCTAAGTGATCAATTCAATACATTTTTTTTTAATTTTTCAAAAAAAAAAAGCTCACATTACTAATGTGACTCGCTCTCTTAATTGAGTTTTCGTTACCTTTGTTTAAAAATGCCATCTACCTAGGATACCGCTATGTCTCAAGTTCAGTCTTTCCACAGTGAAAATTTGTTTGGATAGCTACCAAGCCTTAATTCTCAACAATTGGAGTACTGAATTTGATGGAGGCCTGTTGTATTACTCAAAGCACAAAATATAAGGGGTAGAGGGGGCAGAAAGAATATGACAGAAGAAGCAGAATAAAGAGAGAGAGGAGAGAGCAGAAAGGAAGAATTATAGAAACGGAAAATATGGGTTTTTCTTGTCCTCATTTGCTGATAGCAATCATTTTAATAACAAGGGTTCTAACAAACTTAGCTAAGGTGGTGCGTAACAACCACATACACCATCATAACAAAATACTGAGCAAATAACATAAATTATTATACAAATTATTCTAAAATATAATCCTTGAGCCTAAGGAGTTTTCTAAGGATTCTAGAAGTCCTGCAAGTGGCTAGTTCTTGGGCTAGGCTTCCATCAGTCCTTGGTCCTGCATCAATAGCCTCCCTTTTAAGACCAACCTTGCCCTCAAGGTTGAAAGCAGGATAATCTTGAATGAACTCATGGACAGGTTCCAAGTAGCATCTTCTGCTGATTGATTTTTCCAACAAATTAAAATTTCTTGAATAAGCTTGCCATTTTGTTTGAGAATACAGATGTCCAAGACCTCCTTAGGAACTAGAAGTGGCTAGAAACCAACAAATTCAGCAATCAGAAGGTACTGTTAGCTATGAGGATCGACATGGTAGCCTTTCAAAAGGGACACATGAAAAACATTGTGTCTTGGCTTCAGGAGGCAGATGAAGTCTATAGGCAACGTTCCTGATATGGGAAGAAACTTAAAATGGGCCAAAGAATTGATGAGCTAGCTTATTAGACTTCCTATGTGCCAATGAAGATTGACAATAAGGCTGGAGTTTTAAAAAGTGTTACCATACGGCTTGAACAATTCTTGCCAGAAGGAACTTATGAAAATCGGGTCAGGATCAGAAACATTAATGACAGTAACTCCATGAAGTTTGACTACATCTCTAATAAAAATTTCGGACACTTATGAAGCAGAAAAATTAGAACCCAAGGCAGAAAAATGAACTTGCTTAGATAAGCGATCAACTACAACAAGAATTATGGTTTTGCCATAAGCTGGTGGCAAGTGAGTTATGAAGTCTAAGGATATTGATTCCTAAATTTTCTCTGGTTCTAGCAATGGCTGAAGAAGACCTTGAGGAGCTTTATTAAAAGGTTTTGTTTCTTGACAAATAGAACACTTTCACTGATATGTGGGCGAATGGCCTTGGTCACGATCGTGATACTGTCATTTTTTATATTCTTTTCCCATTTTTGGTTCTTCTCCATGTAACCTACAAGTTTTCGTCCCTAGCTTATATTATCACCAACGCCACGTTGTTTTGCCATCTATATCATTCCAAACCATGGTCATAAAGAAAAAGAAAAACCTAGGTCTAAAATTCGAAAGAAACCTAACTACCGAACATGCTAAGTTATGGTCAATAGCTTTACCTTCATCCTTGGAAGAGTTTTTAATTATTCTAAAGGAAAGAAGTGACTTCCCTTTCCTTGGAGACCAATGCTTCAAGATACAGCTTGCAACGATGCCTGATTACCTTGAAGGTTTTCTTATTCAAATTTTCCAATTCGAGAACTCCATGCGTGAATACTTGGGTGATCGTAAAGGGTCCACTCCATCTTGATTTGAGCTTTCCTAAAAAAAGTTTCAACCTCGAATTGAACAACAAAATCACATCTCCCACCTTGAACCCCTTCTTGAGATAAGAATCATATCATCTCTTCACTTTCTCCTTGTATAGTTTGGCATTCTCATATGTGTTAAAGCAAAACTCCTCGAGTTCATTCAATTGCAACAGTTATCTCTCACCTACTCTCCAGTGATTACAAGCTTTACCACATACAAACCTAAAGGGAGTTGTTCTGATCAAAGTTTTAAAAGCGGTTCAATAAGCCTATAGGGCATTATCCATCTTTAATGCCCAGTCCTTCCTTGAACTATTCACTGTCTTCTCTAAAATGCATTTTAGCTCCTAGTTCACAACTTCCACTTGTCTGCTTATTTGTGGGTGATAAGGAACGGCAATGTGATGGTGGACTCCGTATCTTTTAAGGAGAGCATCAAAATATTTATTACAAAAGTGTGCTCCTCCATCACTTATAATTGTCCTTGGCACGCCAAATCGATTGAATAATGAATTTCTGAACAACTTTTTCATCATTTGTTGGATTTTTCAGAGCTTTATCCCGTCTTGATACGTAGTCCACTCCTACCAAAATGTATATGTTCCCAATGGAGGATGGGAAAGGACCCATAAAGTTAATGCCCCACATATCAAAAACTTCGTCTTCCAAGCTGTTGTGTAAAGGCATCTCATATCTTTTCGAGATGTTGCCCAATCTTTAACATCTATCACATTGTGCCACAAATGCCTGAGCATCTTTAAATAGATACGGTCAATAAAATCCACATTCAAGTACTCTAGCCATCATCTTGTTTGTGCCATAAATGTCCATCACAAGGAGCATCGTGACACTAAGTCAATATGTCTGACATCTCTGTGTCCAAAACACACCTTGTTATGATTCCATTAGCACATGTCCGATATAGGATCATATCATCCTATAAGTAACGAATACATTTGTACAAGAATCACTTCCTCTATTGATACAATAAATCAGAAGGAAGCTTACCACTGACAACAATTTGCTACGTCAGCAAACCATGGTGTCGCCATATTGTCAAGTAATGTCAGGGTTTCATTATGGAATTTTTTTAATATTGTCGCTTTGTTCAAACTCGTCTCCTTCCAAACGTGATAAGTGATTTGCAATCACATTTTTTGCTCTCTTCTTATCTCATCCTTCGATGTCAAACCCTTGTATTAGTAACACCCATCGAATAAGTCTCAGTTTTGCATTCTTCTTGGTAAAAAGATATTTTAGTGTAGCGTGATTGGTAAAAATGATCACCTTAGAGCCCAAGAAGTACGATTGAAACTTGTCACATGCATACACCACCGCTAGTAACTCCTTCTCAGTGGTGGTGTAGTTCAATTGTATCCCAATTAATTTTTTGCTCATGTAGTATATCACATGTAACTTCTTATCCTTCCTTTGGCCCAACACCCAACCCACAGCTTGATCGCTAACGTCGCCCATGACTTCGAACGAAAATGTCCAATCTGATGACACTAAGATTAGTTCCAATGTCAGTGCTTTCTTTAATTGATCAAATGCAGATAAACAGTTACCATTAAAACAAAAAGGCACGTCTTTAACTAACAGGTTCGTTAGAGCTTTTGCTATTTATGAGAAGTCTTTGATAAAGAAGCGATAGAATCTTGCATGAACTAGGAATGCTCTCACGCCTTTAACATTGATGGCTAATAGGAGCTTCTCTATGAACTTCGTCTTCGCTCAGTCTATGGTCACGTTTCTTATCACTACCAAAATAACTAAACCTACAACTATAATAGTGGTAAGTCTAGGTTGATCCCACAAAGACTAAGCCCAATTACTTTCCTAAATTATCTATATAAGTAAAATAAGGGGGGTTTTGGTTTGATGTAAATTAAAAAACAAAGTACAATTGAATCTATAAAAACAACTCAAATTTAGTAGTAGCAAAATGATAAAATTGATGAATGGGTCGAAATTCGATTCTTTAGTTTAATCTTGGCCTAAGCACAATTTCACATATGTCATTGAATTATCATCTTCACACCTCTCATTAGACTATTGATCATGAATTAACAATAAGCTCTGTTAATCCGAATTTTTCCTTAGGTTGTAGTTAATTAAGAAAAGCTCGTTAATTAACCCTAACAATCGGAAAACCTAAAACAAGCTCTCTAAGTTTATCCGGACAACTATATTATAAATGAGAAAATGGACCAATCTAGGCAATAATCACACAAGCTCAAACTATTTAACTTATACTACATTATCCTTAACGATTTAATACCGTTAATTGCCACATACGACCTTCAACACGACTATTATGTATTACATTCAAATTTTAGCTATGAGTTTTCATGAAAAATGATTTAATAAAGCATTAAAATCATTCTCATAAAATACCCAATCAATCCATACAAGATAACGTAAAAAATCTGAAAAGAGGGAAAGAAAATGATACACAACAATAATATGATTAATATGCTCCTCAGTCTCGATTGAACCTTCGAACCGATGTCGAGAAAGTTAGCCTTCCATCTCCATCTTTAAGCTCTCACCATTAGCCATCCTCTCCATCGCCACTGTCAGTGTTGAAGAATGAAGAAAAACCCAAGAGAAATATGTTTTCGGCTGCGTCTGTCTTGAATGAATCTTTTCAGCCGTCACAACCCTTTCCTTATGTAGTAAAAATTAGGTTTAAACCGAGAGACACCTGGCCTTTAATAGGGACACCTGGATTTCTCATGCTTGTGAGAACACATTATAGTTGTGCAAGGCCCTTTCACGGTCATACATGGCCCTCTCATGACTGTGAGAGATCTCTTATGGCTATGAGAGGTGCTGCATAGACGTTAAAGATTTCTCACGCTCATTTGATCCAATATTTAGCTGTGAGACTTCTCTTTTCTTTGTTCTTCACTTGACATTCTATCTTGTCTCTTCTTCTTTAAATCCTCTTCTTCTTCATGCTCCATGAATCAATAGAATATGGAAATTGAGAAGATTGCTTTAATGAATATGCTTTCGGGTCACTTTAGCTCCTTTACTTCCAAGATGTACCTAAATCAAATATGGGCTAAACTGTATCCTAAACATTTCTAAGGCATTAATCACCAAATGTAGTATATCAAATGAATCAACATTTAAATACATATCAAGTTCCTCCACACTTAGCTTTTGACCATCCCCAGGCAAATCATCAAAATCAAAATCATAAACTAAAACTTATGTACATTTTCCATATTTCCTAAGAATAGATAACCATAAGTAAAGATGAATGACTTTCAAAACCTATAGCAATAACTCAACATTCAAAGCTTCTACTCATGATTAATCAACATTCATTACCTTTAGAAACTAAGTAATATAGAGGCAGACTTGGACAAAAGGTGATTAAACAAGATATTTCCATAGGTACATTCAAACACCATTCATAATCACAACAATCCATAACTTTGCATATCATTTCATTTCTCCACCACTAAAAGTCACATGCATAATCATGAATCAAAGGACTTTTCTAGTGTTCTAATATGGGTAAGGGTAAGGTGAGATGTATTTTGGGTGATGTAGCATAAAAGCCATAAAATTAGTGAAGCAAAAGTAACAGTCAACGAGATATCAAGTGCATAAGTTAAGATTCATTTCATCCATGAATAGGACAATTATGTTTCACAACTCAATTTAGCTCTCACACCGTAAGCCATATGAACATAACCCAAAAAAATGCTCCATCCAAAACAACATCTACCTCATATACAATATATTCAAACACCTAATCAATACAACTTAAGGAGGATAAAATATTAATTAACAACTTTACACAACAATTGCATTTCCTTCTTGATACTTTTATTCAAACTCTTTTTTTACTTTTTCTTTTAAGTTTTCTTTCTTTCTTTCCCCTTTTTTCATATAAACATTGAAAGAAACTACATCAACAAGGGAATTTCAATGATAAGTCATAAAATAGCATTCCAACATTATAACCAATCCACACATATGTACACCCCCACACTTATACTTTTGTACATCCACAAACTCAATCAACAAATGTTCCACTAACTTTAAGGCTTGAGAAGGACATTTGGTTAGGGTTTAAGCATGTAATATGACTAATACACAAAGAAAAGGTGGAAAAAGCTCAAGCGGGCTTATCAAAAGGAAAATCATAAAATGGGTAGGCTATTTGGCTAATGTAGCTTGGAAAAACAAGGAATGCCTAATCATCTTCATGTTAATGCATGTGATAAAAATGTGGTCTCAAATAGAAATTCAAAGAAAAGTCAGGATGTACATTTCATGAAGGTCACACATTATCAAAAGACAATAAGATTGATATGGATGTGTCAGTCTATTAAGGCTCAAAATCTCACTGGTTTTGTCTACCACTAGTCACTACTTTTTTAAAGATAATGCATATCGACTAATCATAAGAGTAAAATTATATGTTAAAATTGCTATGAAATTGTCTAGTCAATTCACACTCTAATTATGACTAAAAAATCTTAAAAGCAATAGAAAACGAGAAAATTTTTTATTTTGTTTGTTTGATTTTGAAAACCGCCTAAGAAGTCACATAAGCAACAATTAAGCTCAAAATATGCATAAAAGCTAATAACAAACTAAGATCCCCACCCCCACACTTAAAACTTACATTGTCCCCAGTGTAACATCAAATGCAAGAAATGGAGCATTTAAGGAAAATAGCAATTGCAAAAATGTAAAGAGATAGAAATCAACTTCCCTTAGGTTGCCTCCTATGTAGTGCCTTTGTTTACCATCGTTGGCTCAACTCTACTTTGCTCTTCCTTCATCGTGAATGATAGAGAAGAACTTTTTGTCCAACCACAAAATTCTTCCTAACAATCATCTTATCATAAAATTGTTTCATCTTTTCCTTGTAAATTTTTGCATTCTCATAAGATTCAAGCCAAAGCTCTTCCAATTCTTGCAGTTGCAGTTTTCGTTGTTCACCTGCCGTGTCCATCTTCATATTGCATTGCTTAATGGCCTAAAAGGCTTTATGCTCAATTTCTACTAAAAGATGACATGACTTTTTGGAAATTAGTCAGTATGGAGACATGCCAATCGGTGTCTTATATTTGATCCTATATGCCCAAAGAGCATCATCAAGTCACTGACTCCAATCTTTAAGATTTGGGTTCACCATTTTCTCAAGGATGGACTTGATTTCTCTATTCGACACCTTTGTTTGCTCGTTTGTCTGTGGATGATAGGCTGTAGACACCTTATGAGTGACATGGTACTTCTTTAAAAGATTTTTCACTAATCAGTTGCAAAAATGAGTACCCTTGTCACTAATCAATGCTCGCGGTGTTCTAAACTGAGAAAAAATGTTAGATTTGATAAATTCTGCAACAACTTTAGAACCATCAGTCATGGTGGCTTTAGCTTCCACCCATGTAGAAACTTAATCCATAGCCAACAAAATGTAAACAAAATCAAAAGATGAAAGAAATGATCTCATAAAATAAATGCCCCATATATCAAAATTTTCACATGCAAATATTGGAGATAAAGGCATTTGATCTATATAGGATAAATTACCCTGTTTCTAACATTGTTCACATGCTTTACAGAACATATAGGAGTCTCAAAAAATATTTGGCCAACAAAAACCACATTTAAGAATTTTCCTAGTAGTTCTATTAGACCTAAAATGAACACCACAAGCATACGAATGGCAAAATTTCAAAATTGATTCATATTTATAGTTAGGCACACATCTCCTAATCACTTAGTCAGAACAACACTTCCATAATTGAGGATCATCCCAAATATACTATTTTGACTCATTCTTTATCTTGTTTTGTTTACCTTTACTCAAATCATTAGGTATCTCATGGTTCACTAGATAGTTCACAATATCAACATACCATGGAACCTTACCTTGAAGTGTTAGTAATTGCTCATTTGGAAATAATTCTTGCAATGGTACTGAATCCTCCTCCTTTACAATTTAACTTAATTGATCTGCGACTGAATTCTCTACACCTTTCTTGTCTCTGATCTCCAAATTGAACTTTTGGAGCAAAAGAATCCATCTAATAAGCCTCATCTTCACTTCTTTCTTCGATAAAAGGTATCTTAATGCTACATGATCAGAATATACAGTCACTTTAGAACCAAGCAAGTAAGGTTTAAATTTATCCAAAGAAGACACAATAGCTAAAAGCTCCTTTTTAGTGGTGGAATAGTTGCATTGTGCTGGACTATATGTTCGGGAAGCATAGTAAATAGAATGAGTCATCTTTCCATATTTTTGACCAAGGACAACACCCACATCAAAATTGCTCACATCACACATAATCTCAAATGGTTGACTCTAGTTAGGTGGTTGCACTACAAGAAAATCATAAATTAGCGATAGAACTTTTTCGACGAAAAAAAAACCATAGCTATTTAATGACGGAAAACAATAATCCGTCGATAAATACATTGTACTGTTTATATATAGCGACAGAAATATATTACCGTCGGCAATAATGGAGGAAATGAATTTCGTGCAAAATCTCTGACGACATATAGTGACGATACAACCTTTACCATCGGCAAAAATTGCGGGAATGCTTCCCGCAATTTAATTGCTTCTAAAGTTTACCGACAGCACATAGTCCGTCGATAAGTTATGCTCAGTGTCTGCTATTCACCGATGGAATATCGTCCGTCGGTAAACTTATTTTAAGTTTATCGACAACGTAACCATGACTGTCGGTAATAATTACGAAATTTTTTTCCGCAATTAACTAGCTTCGGACATTTACCGATGGAATAGGTACTGTCGGTAAATGTGGTTCAGCTTCTATTATATATTGACGTAATGTGTTCCATCGGTATACATTAAATTAACTTTACCGACAGAAATTTGGTTCCATCGCAAAATGTAGCGGCAACCAAATGCGGTCAAATAATTAGGAAATTTAAATACCGACAGAATATATATTCCGTCAGTAAATGTCGACAAGTTAATAAATAAAACGACGTCATTTGGTTCATCGTCTTTAAGACAACGCAGACAGCCCCCTCCCCCCCCATTTCTTTTTCTTCTCTCCTCCCGTTCATCGTGCCGTCTGTCCGACCCCCTTTCTTGCATTTTTTGGCCGTTTTCTGGCTCATCATGCGTTGTTTAAGGTAAGCTCTCTAATGGGTGTATTATTTCTC
>JANQAP020036829.1:0-10034 GCA_026874005.2 Erythroxylum coriaceum | reverse complement strand
ACCAAGTGTTAACCTATTTACCCATTTCAATTGTGCACACACATTAATAATTTTTTGGTCCCTCAGACTCGATAACTGTTCCTAGATATAGTTCCATGAAACTTCAAGCCTATTACAAGTCCGGTAGGTTTTCATTTAAAACACACAATTTTTTATATTATATTTTTTTCACCCAAGACTTAGCCTTTTACTCAGAGGCAAACATTTGTGATGAATGTCGATCCGATTACTCGACTAAGTCGTTTATTAACAGCTTGGTTGAAACGTCATTATAGCCTTTTTACGCGAAGGCACACATTTGTGATACGTGTCGATTCAGTTACTCAGCTACATCACGTTTTCAACTGGCTACTAGCTCTATTCATAACCCGAAGGTCAACAGAATAGTGATTATTAAACACTTATTTTTTTTTTTTTTTGCATACCTTTTTGCTTTTAGCTATTCATTTCCATGAAAAATACTAGTTGAGCTACTTAACCTAAAAGGCCTCAAATTATGAATGAATGTGGCAATCTATAAGGTGCTAAATTTACACTAAGTCCTAATTAGGTTGTATATTTATCCAAAGGCCCCCTAATTCACTAATTTCGTAGGCTAATGATTGTTCGCAACCTAATAGACTATGTCCAAAATTAAAAAAAATTCACTCAATCTAAGCCATTGACACATTTACACACTTCACACCATGCAACCTAATATTATCATACAGTATGCAAAATTCACATACAAAAGAAAAACACAGAATCCCTCCCCACACTTAAACAATACATTGTCCTCAATGTGAGAAGAGAACACCCACTCGAGGGAAATAAACACAATATACGAAAAACATAAGAAGAAAATACTAACACAAAATGAAACGAAAAGGGTTAGAACACGAAATTGTTTACAGAGAAAAAGATGGTGACGGCTATAGTGTTGAGACCAAATCAGCTTGACATCGAAAATGTTTCCTTATTTTATAAGTGAGTTAAGAGAACAAAAGAATTAGCACACCAAACTGTTTCAAATTATTCATGACTTATTTAAGAATTTAAAACAAACCTAACTATTCAAAAATTTAAACCTACTACTAAATGTGCTAATTTATGGTCATTAGCTTGACCTTCATGCTTTAAAACTCAACCAGGATCAATTATGAGCGACTTGCTTCCACCCTTCTTGTTCAACATCACTTTTGTAGCCTGTGAGTAAGCTACAAATTGCAAAATGATCATAAGGACAATATTAATAAAGTTGAGAAAACCAATGAAGCTCAGTAATGTCCTTTTTTCTAACAAATTGTCAATAAAATAGGGAATAACAAAACTCCCTGAATCTTCCATAGAATCCAACAATTTATCCTATAAAAAGGTGAGTTTCTCTCTTTCTTCGGTAATCACCTTCATTTCCTCAGCTTCTTCTGCTTCTCGATTAGAGACTTCCATACTTTCTTCAAACTTGATGTTTGTCGTCATCTGTTCTTCGCCCTTTTGTTCTTCAGAAGATTCAAACACATCAATTATCCTAAATGAGCTACTAACCTTTGGATTCTTAAATACCTCATTCATATGGAATGTCTCTTCATCATCATCAATCCAAATGATAGGTTCTTTGCATGGATATTTACCCCAAAATTTTCAATTTTCACATGTGGTATATCCAGAACTAGAGGATAATAGGGAGGGTTGGAATTCTTTTCCTCGTACACTTCCATCGTCTCTTAGTTGCCAACAAATTAGGGTTCAGTATGGTCTTCCTCTGGTTCTTCTAGCTCTGCCCCATTCTTAAGTGTGATAGCCTCATATTGCTTTAATTGTTGTAATTCCATTTTTCTTAAAGAGTCTTCCACACTTCTCTTACAAAATTCACTGGAAAGCTATCTTACTTGAGTCCCCAAGTTATGAATAGAAGCGGTATGATTTTTCATCACTTGATTAATTTGCTCTTCTAGTCTCTTCTGCCCTTCTTCCATGTCTGTGAGCTTATTCAAGATCTTGTCCAATTTAGAATCCCATGAACTGGATTTGTCATGTTGAAATTCAAATAGACCTTGGTGTCCCATGTGAGTACTTGCATTGTTAGACCAATAGAAACCTAGGTGGTTCTGCCACCCCGAAGTGTACATGGTCCAATAAGGGTTCTTATTTCTCCAACCATACTGTGACTCATTGTAATTCTCAAAATTTCCTTTCTCCCTATAATATCTATCTTTCATCATTGGTCTACATTCAACTCTTCAGATATCCCATTCTAAGATGTCTCGATGTGTCTTTACTTTATGCCCCCAAATTTTTTTAATAAAAACAAAAGTTAGTGGAAAAGCCTTAGACTAAAGAACTAAATTGCCTTCCTCGGAAACGACGTCGAAAACTTATTCGCTCAAGGCTACACACTCTAAGTTTCAATATTTTTAACCTTGGTAATTACCGCAAGTGCACGGGTCATTCGCGTAGTACCTAAGGTGTCATCCCACGAGGAAGGAAACTAGTCCTAAGTCTAATGGCAGCTAAGTCACAAACCTAACAACTACTGCAGAAAATTAAATCAATCAAGAATCAAATACGAGAATTTAAATGGGGAATTTATTCGAAATTAAAGAAAATCTACTCAATTATGAAAATTCTGATTTAATGGGTTTAGACGATCCTAGGCTGAATTACTCTCTGTCGAGTTATAATTCTTAACCTTAATTAATAATCCCTAATTCAAATTATGGAAATTACGATATCTCAATCTGCAATTTGTCCAAAACTTAAATTAGTTCTAACGCGGTCTATTAAACTACTAGGAATCTGTGCTCGATCTATTGTTACACGATTCTACCAGTTTGATTCAATTCTCTACCTATCGATTTACCTAACCCTTGTTAACCTAAATCGATGATTTTCACTGACTCACCCTCTCAGTTTATTGCCCAATTAAGAAGAATCGAATTGAATCACAATAAATCCAAATAAAACACAATCAAATCAATTTTATTATTCTCAAGAATAAATAAACCCGAAGGTGAGTTTAGACAGAAAAAATCAACACTCAACGACAAATAATTCTAATCAATCTCAAATTCCATACATCAATGAAATCGAAATAAAAACTAGAAGATACTATCAGAATGGATATCAGAGTCGTAACTGCAGGAAACCACTTGTTCCGAAAAGTACGCTACGTCAGGCGTATCTCCGTGCCTCTTTTCCTTTGTCTCCTTCCTCGATCGATTGATCTCTAACTAGGTTTTCACTCACATGTTCGGTAGAATCTCAATCTTTTTGTAGCTCTTGACTCTCTCGCTTCTCCTCTTCTCTGGCTATCTCATCATATTTTATTTATATCTTCGAGGCTCTAAGTCAAAGTCGGGGTCAAAATGGTCCAAAAATTTGTCTGAAACTTGAGTTTTTCTATTAGCTCGAGTAGTGCACGATCATGGCCCTACCTACCACGATTGTGGCCTGAATTGACAATCTCTGTCATGATTGTGGCCTGTGTGCACAATCGTGGCCTGGCTGCTTCTAGTTCTTCCTCTTCTGTCATAATCGTGGCCTGTGTGCAAGATCGTGGCCTATGCTTTTTGGCCCGAAAACTCTTTAACTCTTCCCGTTCTTCCCAATTTACCCTGCAACACTAGCAAACACATCAAGGTATCTCAAAAAATATACAATTTAAGCTCAAAGATTCAAACTAACCCATAAAAACACTTAAACACAAAAACTAACCTAATTAAACCCTAAATGCATACTAAACACTTGAAATGACATTAAAATGCTTATCAAATCTAACCCTAAAACACAATACAATTCACAACTATCACTTCTTGTAAGCTTTTTGATCGTCATCAGATGCATCGGCGACAGGGGGATCGGGAAGTGGTTCGTCTAGGACATATCCTAGTTTTTCATTTTTGAGAACAATTCTCAAATTCCGTAACCAATCTAAGAAGTTAGGTCCCGTGAGTTTTTTGGAGTCTAATAGAGAGCATCGATTCACACTAGATGAAGAAATCGTGGTGATTAAATAACCTAGAAGAATGAGGGAAAGTGTTAGAATGTACACTAATGCATATTGATGAGGACTTTAATCAAATGCTTATGAGTCCCACTATCCTTATTCAAATCCATAGCCGTCATTACGAATTCGAGAAAACTTGTAGTTTTCTTAATGGGTCAATATCCAATATCACCAAGAATGACCTTGGGTTTGCCCAATAAGCCACCTTAGGTCAATCAGTAGGTATCATTCATACCAATTGCATTAAGTTATGCAACTATCAACTTGTGCCATCAACTGTTGATTTAGCACACTCATTGGGTTATCAACTCTTGATTTGTATACATCTCATGTATGTAATCCAACTTTACCTCTATCCACATTGACCTTGGGTTTGTCCAACAAATCAACGCTTCTAGTTAGGACCAACCTATTAATATGAAACTCTAATTTCCATGGTTTGAACATATTCGTGTAGAGCGAGGGCTTGGTTTTGCCCAACAGCCTAACTTTAAAAGAACTTTGGTTCTTATCATATCAATGGAAGGCATAAGTCCTAATATTTCAGCTAAGGGATTTATTCTTTGGTCTCATCAATACTTGGATGATTTTGTTTATGTATATCACATATATATATTTAGATTATGGACAACTCAATTAAATTAAGCCTATTTCCATAACTACCCTCAAAATACATCTAATGCATGTATCACAAAGGAGGTTTAATAAAGGTTGTGACTTGACTATGCATCAAAAGTTTATGATTCGATTCAACTCTTAAACCGAATCGAGTACTAGAATTAGTCTTGGTTAATTCGAATTATGAATGTGATTCAATTAGGAACCTAAAAATTCAATTATTTTGATGTCTAAATTAAACACTTTAATCCTTGTATATATGCCCTTTTTCTAGTCACATTAGAAATGCTATGCTCTACTTGGATTAATACTAAATTAATCCATAGGGTTTTCAAAATTTTTGTACATCAATTAGTCACCTATAATATCCCTAGGTTATCTCAAATTTATCTAAACAATTTTGGCATATGCCAAAATTATTTTGACGGCCAAAATCATCAAGATAAATAAGTTAACTTACTTGACACTAAAAGGATCATTTCGATGTTTGGAAAATTTTCATAACCCTAATTTCAAGCACATGCATTAAGCATGCTATTACCATCAAAATAATACATTTCTTATCATATAAGAGCCTTATTAAGGTCTTATAACCGAAATATATACACTATAAGTCATTAAGTAAGTCAACTCCATTAGCTTTCAAAAAGTTTACCAATGTTGACTTTGACTTGATTTATTAATTGAATCAAATTCAATTAACTCTAGAAAAATTCCAGAGTCTTATACACATTTTAAATGTTTCTAATAAAAAATTCTAGAAACTAATTCCTAGGAATTATATATTAATTAATTGGAATAAGCTAGCACATCATATGTGTACGACACTTGTCATATTACTTCCAACACTAATCAAACTTTACATCATGCATGCATAAGATAATCACTTTAACAAAAAGTGTCATACATCTCATACATATGGCAACATCTCATCTTGCACGTGAATGCATAAAATTCATAAAAATAATTTTTATAAAATTAATATGGAATTTACAAGCATGCATGTTCACCAGATTTCCAGAATTTCCCAAAACTTCATACATGCATCAGGCTGAAACTAAATTCTTAACAAAATAGCAAATGACATTCAATTGCATTTTCCTTTCACAAAAATATAACATAACACCTTATAAACATTTTTGTGAAAGAGAATCAGAAAAAAATTTCTAGAATTATTACGAAAATTTCAAAATTAGCATATGCATTCAGTTTTCAAGAAATTCCCAGAAACCAACATATGAATAGACTAGATATTAATTCGAAACAAAATAACACATGACATTCAATTGCCATTTTCTTCGATAGAAACATGATATAACATCTTATAAACATTTCTGTGAAAGAAAATAAAAAAAAAACAAATTTTCTACAATTTACACGAATTATTCCAAATCAACATGCATGTCAGTCACAACCTAGCAAACACTTTGCACATGTTCAATACATCATCTAATACATGCATAAACTTGCTTTGATACCACTATTGGGTTAGCCATGAACACATGCATCACATGCTTGAGGATGCAGTTTAAGTGTCGGGATCTTAATTCTAACACTATGATAACCCGAAAAAGCCAGAATCACACATGCATGCATAGACATATAAAAGAACATGAAATATAAAACTTTTTACCTTTTGTGTCTCCTCCTTTCTTGCTTCTTCTCCTTGTTTGGGTTATTGCAAACACCAAACCCTTCCTTGATTACCCAAGAACATGCAAAGATGAAGAATAAAAAATTTCTAAGGGTTATTTGATCACCAAACTAGATGAGTTCAAGTAATTGCTCAAAATGAAAAGAAAGATCAAAACTCTTGTTGCATGCACTTTGATCCATGCAACAATTACATAAATTGTATGAACAAGACTCAAGACACCTCTCTCTCACTCTAGAACTCTTCTAGAGCCCTTATCCTCTCACTTAAGTGTGTAAGAACCAGTTAGAATCCTTCTACATAAGTGAAGAACTCACTTATATACCTAAGTTGTGCCTTTGGTGACGATCGTGGCCTACTTAAAAATTAGCATCACCTTTAATCACGATCAGCCATGATCGTGACCTACTTAAATCCAGCCATACATACTATGTTTTTCATCTGATCTTTTATATGTGTGACCCTTAGGTTCCTGGTTATTTTAGGCACTTGAATTAACTCTTAATTCAAGCAAATCATAAAGGGTTTCATTATGTCAATTTACCAGAATATAAGTAGATTAACATATAAACTCTTTGATAGTTAATTATCTGACTTACGAACCTTTCCATAAATAATTACCATACAATTCGTCATTTCACCATACTATATACCCCACTTGGTTTGAAGTATGGGCTATATGTCAACTCCCATTAGATTGACTACGTCACATCTAGTCTAAGTGATGTTAGTTCTTGTCCTGGGATCTCATTACTCTATGTGTCATTGAAGACTCTCTTCATGAAATTGCTCTGGCTAGAGACTCCTCAGTAATGACCCCAACAAGAGGCTATGGGTATCATCTCCTTCTATCAGGAATGGTGAATTCTTTATTAGCTACAAAATTACCTTCGAATATCAATAACTGTACCCAATTACCACTATAAGAGTGACCTCGTCTTGAGGTAACAAGGAATGATGTCAAAGCACAGGATTAGTATCCAAGATATCCTTGAGTACCTCAAGTCTAAAGATATTTACACCATTGCTATGATGAGATTAATCATTGACATTTGATAGATCATCTATATGATAATCTCATAGCGAATCATCTGATGTACTTTCTACATGTTAACTCTAAACATCTTATGCTTATAGTTTGTTAGATCTACTACTTGATCAAATCAAGGAGTACAACATGTGCTAGTCTATCTAGATTAATAATGTCCTCTCTTATTAATCCTATGACTAGAGAATATTTAGATACTAACATAATTGCACATAATAGGAATCTCATTATCATAATCTCCTTCATGCTATGTTTTGTATCATAGACTTCACTAATTCGATTTAATATCGACATCAATTCATATATAAATGAATATCAAATTAATGAAAATTGCCTTTTGCTTTATTAATCAAAATAAAGTTAGTACAAAAGTGCTAAAGGTGATTGCCTTTAGAGCACTACTCTAACAAAAGATCCTTAAATAACATATATAATTTATTTAATAAACTCTTTAAAAGTGTATTTAATATAGAGTATTCATATAAAAGATAAAGAAAATTTTCACTTCCATAAGAAACTTATAATTTGGTTGTTGTGTACCGTTGATCCTTCACCCATCGATGATTTTTATGGGCTTTGTCCAAGCAGCTGTTGTGTTACTTGTGTACCGTTGAACACAAGACTCCATATTTCTGTCTATAATTATCCCATCCCCATCGGAAATATATTATCTCATAATTATCTATGACTGTTTATGTCTCTAGTATGGCCCCTTGATTAAATGTGGAGGGAAGTGAGATAAATGGCTGATACTACTGGAAGAATTCCTCTTTGGATAATAGGTACTATAACTGATATTACTGTGATTGGTTTAATAGTCATTTTCTTTTATGGTTCATATTCGGGATTGGGATCATCCTTGTAATAATAATAAGCTGATGAATTAAATTGTAGACAGATGATAGCGTACAACAAGACCCCTTAAATCAGACAGACCTAGATTGGTAAATGATCCAATAATCACCTTTCCCTTAGGAGGAGTTCAAAAAAATACTATATCATGAACAACAACAAGGGGTAAAGTAACTTTTTGTTGATTTTTTTCTAAATGTAAATCTTCTTCTTCTGCATGCAGAAAAGGAATAAATAAATCAATCCAATTTTGGGAGGCTTCATGAAGTGCTTCTTTAGGAGTTAAACTTCCATTTGTCCATATTTCAAGAAAAAACATTTCTTCCTTTTCATTCCCATTTCCATAAGAATGAACACTATGATTCACAGTTCGAACAGACATGAATACAACATCTATGGGGTTATTTATTTTTTTGGTTATTATCAAAATTCCAATGATTATATAACTCATCAGAGGAGATTTTTCTGTTTTGAATAGGGACATTTTTTTGTATCATTTTCAAAAAAGTTGATAAACTGGGTAGATATGTAAAAGAGATTCTTTCTTTGCCATCACTTCGACATGTATAAAAAAAATATTGTGATATCTCCTTTCTTACAGCATAAAAAAAAGTTATATTTTCAGACACTGAAATAGACAAGTATGGATCATGATCTCTACTATTTCCTATAACATAATTTGTATGTTGATCTATATTATTTACTAAATAGGATATATGATTGGTCTTATAATCGTGGTTACATAGATGCTTGTTATGCAAAATTTTTAACTGGAGGTACACGAAAATTAGCAACAATGACTTATTTTTTTTATAGGAGAGGGCTTGATGGAATTATCAATGGGGTAGGTATTACAAGTCTCTTTTCTATTATAGTTAATGAAAAGTTGATTATTCTTAATTGTTGGGAAGAATTCCTATCTAACTTAAGTGACACAATAAAAGCTTTTTCTATTCTTTTATTAACTGGTTTATGATTAAGTTTGAATTTGAAGCAATAGATACTTTGTAATCCATTAATTGACGTTCATTCTCTTAATTGAATTGCAATTAAACTCGGCCTAATCTTTTACTAAAAGGATTGAGCCGAATACAAGATGTTTAAATGAAATACTATCCTATTATTTGAATCTATACTTCTAATCGACCTACAGTTGAATATAATCAAAATCCAATTTAATACTCATTTTATTCGTTTAGCGATGATCAAAAATGGGTGGAAAAAGCAAAATGAGACAAAAAAGTTATCATATAATTCTAAATATCATTTCTAAATGGTCCAATCCTTTGCTCATTCATGGCGCATCTATTTGTGTCAAAGGTCCTGGATATGTAAATTCTCAACATATCATCTTATCGAGTTCTGTGGAAATTATTGATAATACACAGCATATAGCTAGCCTAACAGAACCACTAAATTTGGATATTGAATTACAAATCAAGAGGAATCGCGGCTATCGTAAAAATATAGATAAAAATATATCTCTTCTATATGCACTACAAGAAAAATGTCATTTTGCGACAGAAATTACCGACGAAAAACTTCAATAATCCGTCGGTAATACATATTATCGACGAAATTTACCGACAAACGAAAGCGTCATAGATTCGGCCATAGCTAATACTTACCGACGGTCAAAGCATATTTTGTTGGTAAATTTACCAACGGTAAATTTTCTACAGTCGGTAAATTTAGCGACGATTGTGTTGTTTCGTCAGCATATTTACCAATAGTAACAAACGTACCGTCGGTATATTTGCTAAAAGCTTAACCAACAAAAATGAATTTCCGTCGATAATTCCTTCTATCTTAGCGACGGAAGTACTTGTGTACCGTCGGTAATTTGTCATGTATTTACCGACGGACGTTTAGTTTCG
>JANQAP020036811.1:0-10036 GCA_026874005.2 Erythroxylum coriaceum | reverse complement strand
GTTAAACTCAAAATCACAAACTAAAACTTTGACTCATTTTCCATATTTCCTAAGAATAGAAAATCATAAGCAAAGATGAATGACTTTCAAAACCTATAGTAATAACTCAACATTCAAAGCTTCTACTCATGATCAATCAACACTCATCACCCTTAGAAACTAAGTAATCTAGAGGTAGACTTGGATAAAAGGTGTTTAAATAAGATATTTCTACTGGTACACCCAAATACCATTCATGATCACAACAATCCACAACTTTGTATATCATTTCATTTCTCCACCAGTAAGTTCACATGCATAATCATGAATCAAAAGACTTGTCTAGGGTTGTAATATGGAAAAGCATAAGGTGAGATGTATTTTAGGTAATGTAGCATAAAAGTTATCAAGCTAGTAAAGCAAAAATAACACTCAATGAGATATCAAGTGCACAAGTTAGCATTCATTCAAAACTAGGTACCGTTAGCTCTCACACCAATGAGAATACAATAATTATGTTTCACATCTCAATTCAGTTCTCACACCATAAACCACATAAACATAACACAAAGAGGATAAACCATTTAACAACTTTTCAAAGCCATTGTAACATATTCAATTCACCCATTTAATACAACTTAAAGAGGATAAACCATTAATTAACAACTTTTCAAAGCCATTGTATTTCCTCCTTGATACTTTTATTCAAACTCACTTTTTTTTTTCTTTTTCTTTTCTTTTTATTTCTTTTTTTAAATATCAGAGTGATAGAAGCTACATTAATATGGGAATTAATAACATGACATTTTAGCAAATATAACCAACCCCTATGTATGTATACCCCTACACTTAAGGCTTTTGTACACTCACAGTCATCAAGAATTAACAAATGCTCCACTAGCTTTAAGGCCTGGGTAGGACATTTGGTTAGTTCTAAAAGTATGTAATGTGGTTTATCTAAAAGGAAAGGCTAATAAAGCTCAAAGGGGGTTAGCAAAGGAAAATTCGCATAAATAGGTAGGCTATTTGGCTAATGTAGCTTGGAATCACAAAGAATGCCTAATCATTTTCATGAAAATGCATATGACAAAAATCTAGTTTTGAATAGAAAATCAAAGCAAAGTAAGGAAGTACATGTCATGAAGGTCACACATAACAAAAGATAATGAGATTGATATGGCTGTGTTAGTCTAATACGGCTCAAAACCTCAGTGGTTTTTGTATACCACTAGTTATCGCTCTTTTAAGGATAATGAACATTAACCAATCACAAGAGAAAAAGTACATGTCAAGGTTGCCATTGATTTTTCCAATCAATTCATACTATAATTATGACTAAATAATCTTAAAAGTAATAGGAAACAAATTTTTTTAATTTTGTTTGTTTGATTTTAAAAACAACCTAAAAAGTCACATAAGCTACAATTAAGCTAAAAAAACATACGCAATAACTAATATCCCCACCCCCACACTTAAAACTTACACTGTCCTCAATGTAACATCAAATGCAAAAAATGGAGCAATTTACGAAAATAGTAAATGAAAAATGTAAATAATAGAAATTAACTTCCCTTGCGTTGACTCCCAAACAACGTTTTTGTTTATTATCATTGGCTTGACTCCCTATTGCGTGCATCAAGTGACACAATTACTTCCTCCAGCATCAACACTTCTAAATCCTTCGTTTGGAAGCCTTTATGATACGGCTTCAAACCATGACCATTTACTCTGAATGTCTTGTCAATTTTTAGACTCTGTATCTCTACTACACCAAAAGGAAAGACATGAGTGATAACAAGTAGACCAACCCAACGAGAACGTAACTTAATTGGAAATAGTTTGAGTTTGGAGTGATATAGTAGCACTTTCTAGCCTACAGAGAAGCTTTTCCTCGAAATCATCTTATCATGAAAAGCCTTCGCCTTCTCTTTATATATCACTGTGTTTTGATAAGATTCATTCCATATTTCCTCTAACTTTTGCAACTGTAACTTCCTATACACACTCGCATCATCCAAATTCATATTGCATCTTCTGATAGCCCAATATGCCTTGTGTTATAATTCTACCGGAAGATGACATGGCTTTCTAAACAGCAGTCTATATGGAGACATCCTAATTGGTGTTTTATAAGCCATCCTGTAGGCCCATAGTGTGTCTTCCAATCTTACACTCCAATCCTTCCTATTGGGCTGCATGTTTTTCTTCAGGATCAACTTGATTTCTTAATTTGAGACTTCACCTTGCCTATTAGTTTGGGGATGGTAAGCAGTGGAAACCTTGTGCTTGATGTAATATTTTCTAAACATTGCTTCCCTCACCCTGTTGTAGAAATAGGTTCCTTAGTCGCTAATAATTGCTCTTGTTACCCTGAACCTAAAAAGAATGTTAGCCTTAACAAAATCTGCAACAACTTTCGCATCATTAGTTCTGGTGGCTTTGGCTTCCACCTATTTAGAAACGTAATCAACTACAAATAATATATAAGTAAAGCCAAAAGATGAGGGAAAAGGCTTCATAAAATAAATACCCCAAATATAAAAAATTTCACATAAAAGCAAAGGAGTTTGTGGTAATTGATCCTTATGGGACATATTACCTGACCGCGAGCATCTGTCACATAATTTGTAGAAGTTATATGAATCTTTGAACAATGTTGTCTAATAGAAGCCGCTCTCTAGAACTTTATGAGCCTTCCTTTTCACTCCAAAATGTCCTTCCAAATGGAAGAAGGCTAAGATTAATGATGTTTCACTTTAGGTACACACCTCCGGATGACTTGATCTATGCAATGCCTCTAAAGATACGCGTCATCCCAAATGTAATACTTTGCTTTATTCTATAGCTTTTCCCTCTGAGTCGTTGACAAACCAACAGGTAATTCATTAGTAACTAAAAAATTGATAATGTCTGCATACTATGATGGTGTTATATTGGCAGAAAATAATTGCTCATCCGAAGATGTTTCTCGCAGAGAGATATCATCTTCTTCCTTTATCAAACGGCTAAGATGGTCAACCACCACGTTTTTTACCCCCTTCTTATCTCTAATCTCCAAGTTGAATTCTTAAAGGAGGAGAATCATTTGATTAGCCTCAGTTTTGCTTCCTTCTTTGTAAGCAAGTATCGTAAAGCTGTATGGTTAGAATAAACAGTTACTTTAGCACCAAGCAAATACGATCAAAATTTTTCTAAAGCAAAAACCACAGATAGCAGTTATTTTTCTGTAGTTGAATAATTCAATTGAGCTGGGTTTATAGTCTTGGAAACATAGTAGATGGCATGCAAAGATTTTCCCACTATTTGTCTTAGAAGTGCCCCCATTGCATAATCACTGGCATCACACATGATCTCAAAGGGGAGATTCCATTCTAATGACTGAATCACTGATGGGGATGTTAGAAGCTCCTTAAGTTTGTTGAATGCTTCCTTACACTTCTCATCGAACTTAAAGGAGACATTTGTTGTAAGAGCTTGCATAGTGGTGCGATTATCTTTGAAAAGTCCTTAATGGACCTTCGATAAAAACCTACATGCCCAAGAAAAGAACACACTTCCCACATAGTAGAGGGGTAAGGTAAATAAGAAATAAGAGCAACCTTAGATTTTTCTACCTCGATACCCCTAGTAGATATAACATGACCTAAAACTATACCTTGATCCACCTAAAATGACATTTTTCTCAATTCAGTACAAGGTTAGTTTCTATGCATCTTTTCAAGATAATAGCAAGATTCTCAAGACATTCATCAAAAGAAGAACCATATACACTAAATCATCCATGAATATCTTAATAATCTTCTCAACATACTAAAAAAATGATTACCATACATCTTTAGAACATAACAAGTGTGTTACATAATCCAAATGGCATCCTTTGGTAAGCAAACGTACTAAATGGGCATGTGAATATGGTCTTCTCCTGATCTTCCAATGCGATTGAGATCTAAAGATAACCTAAAAAACCATCTAGAAAGCAATAATAATCGTAGCCAGTTAATCTCTCAAGAACCTGATCAATAAAGGGAAGGGGAAAGTGGTCTTTACGAGTTGCAAAATTCAACTTCCTATATTCAATACACACTAGCCACATGGTTTGCACTCAGGTGGGAACCAACTCACCTTTTTGATTAGTCACAACGGTGATTCAAAACTTCTTTGGAACTACCTGGATAGGACTTACCCACTTACTATTGGAGATCAGGTAAGTTACCCCAACAGTGAGAAGCTTTGGTACTTCCTTCTTTACAACTTCCATCATCGGAGGATTCAACCTACACTGAGCTTGCCTTGTTGATTTTGCATCTTCCTCCAACCAAACGCGATGCATGCATATAGATGGGCTTATCCTTTAGATATATGTGATTGTCTACTCGATGGCCTTCTTATGTTCTCATAACATTCGAACAAACTTTTCCTCTTGATTCGAAGTCAACTCCGTCGAAATAATGACTAGGATAGTTTGCTTATCTCCCAAATAAACATATTTGAGGTTTATAAGGAGTGACTTTAGTTCCAATTCTGGTGCCTGCACATCAGAAGGTAAAAACGTTTTGTAAGATTCAAATAGTTTTATAGAAGCCAAATCATACCTTTTTGAAGAAGTCTCTAATGATTCCAAGGTGACTATCATTTCCATCAGCTCCTCTCCCATTTCAACATTAATGTTGGCTTCGGCTTCCAATTCCTCAGTTAAGACTATTTCTAAATGATCCTTGCAACCTAATTTAATCATTTCTTATACCAAAGGCTCAATCACATCAACAGTGATCATTAGGAGGATGTTTCATGGGATCAAATATGTTAAAATGGATCACTTCCCCATCAAATTCTATCATGAGGGTGCCCTCACGAACATTTATCTTAGTTTGAGCCATATTGAGAAATGGTCTCCCTAATAAGATAGGTTTCGTATTGTATGAAGTATCATCATTCATATCCACCACATAAAAATCTACAAAAAACATTAGCTTATTCACCTGCACCAAAACATCCTCAACAACATCATCAGGATAAGCATTAGTACGGTCAGCCAATTGTATGATCACACTCGTTTCTTTCAAAGGACCCAAGTTCAAAGAAGCATAAATTGAATGAGGCATCACATTAATTGAAGCTCCCAAATCCAATATAGCTTTATTGATCACAGTATTACCAATTTTGCAAGGAATGGTAAACATACCTAACTCTCGGCATTTTGGAGGCATCTTCTTTCTAAATATTGCAGACACATTCTTACCCATCATTACTTTTTCATTTCCCCTCAGTTTCCTCTTATATGTACACAGTTCTTTAAGGAATTTGATGTACCTTAGTGCTTGCTTAATTGCCCCTAGCAAAGATATGTTGACTTCCACTTTTTGAAAAGTCTCCAATATCTCTTTGTCCTTCTCCTTCTTATTCGATCTTGTCAATCTGCTCGAAAAAGGTGGAGGATTAGTCGTAATAATATTGCGACTTTCAAAATTTACCTTTGTAGTCGATTATGAATTTTCTTCCTTTCCCAATTCTTTCTCAATCTCTTCCTCAGTAGCAATCTTCGGTGGGGTTCTTTTGGGACCTCAATCTCCTTTCCACTCCTCAGGGTTATGACACTAACATTCTTCGAGTACACCTCAGGTTGAGATGATAGCTTTCCTCCACTTTGTGATTCTAATTGGTTGAGCCTCACTGCCATCTGACTTATTTGGTTTTCCAAATTCTGTATGCTTGCTTTTGTCTTTTGCTAGGATTATTGTACATTCTGATTAAGCTGCATCATACTCTATTAAAGTTGCTACACAGTTTGACTAATTTACTGTACATTCTGATTGAGCTAAACATTGTTAATATTAGAGGTATTGATAAATTCGTCAAAAGATATACCTGAACCAAACGAGGAGGCTCTTTGTACTCCTTGCAGTTGTGGTTGAAATGGTTGTGCTCCTTATGATTAATTCTGGAATTAATTCTGCTGTCTGTTCACTCCGTAACTCAAGTTGGGGTTATCCCTCCAGCCTGGGTTATATGTCTGCGAGTATAGGTTGTATTGATTAAGGAAGTTCCCTCCTATAACATTTACATACTCTATACTCCCCTTTTGTAGTGTCGGGCACTCATCAGTTGGATAACTTATGTTTGAATATATCCTTCATACTTTCATTTGTGCCTAGTTAACTATAATCTATCTCACAAAAGATGTTAGTTCATCTAGACGATGTTCAATAGATGAATTACTTACCTCGTTTACTAGTCGAACATCATTGCGAGTGCCAAATTGTTGTGTATTAGCAACCATCAATTCAAGCAGGATCCTGGCTTCAATAAGAGTCTTCTCGCAAAGTGTCCCACCACTCACCGCATTAACCAAACTTCTCTCCATTGATAATAATCCTTCATAGAAATATTTGATAAGAAGTTGCTCTGGTATGTTATGGTGTGGAAAAATGGCATATAACTTCTTAAAACGCTCTTATTACTCGTAAAGAGACTCGCCATTATATTGTATGATCCCATAAATCTCCTTCCGAATACTTGTTGTCTTTGATGATAGAAAATATTTCTCTAAGAACAATCTCTTCATCTCCAACCACGTATTCACAATTTCAGCTGGTAAATCGAACAACCAATCATTTGCTACATCTTTGAGTGAGAACGGGAAAGCCATCATCATGATCCACTCATCTGTCACCCCAAGAGGCTTTACATTCAAACAAACCATATCGAGCTCCTTGAGATGCTTGTGTGCATCCTCACCTGCAAGACTATGAAAATTAGGTAATAAATACATTAATCTAGACTTTAAATAAAAAATAACATGTTTAGCGAAATTTGGAAATGTAATGCATAATGGTCTCTGAGTTAGGTTTGATGAAGCCAACTCCCTTAGCATTCTCGAGTTTGCCATCGTGGCTTCAGATTCAAATTCAAATTCTGCTACCAAAGTTGTTCTTGCTTCCCTTGACAATCTTGGCAATATTCTCTCAATCTCTGGATTAAATTACTTAAGTTCTTTACGAGGAGATCTCGTAACTACCATACACTAATTCTCACAAACGTTTAAAATTAAAAAATAACAAAAAGAAACAATTATAAACAAATGTATTCACAAAACACCAACTAAAATAAAAAAAGAAAATTAAACTACCACATTCCCCAGCAATGGTGCCAAAATTTGACAGCATGTGTCGAGTGCACTGCAAAATTTACCTAACTCTACACACTAAAATTTGTAGTTGTGGTAAGTTGTGATCGAATCCATAGGGAATGTTCGGTTAATTTTCGTAACAAAATTAATTGATGCAAGGAAAATATAAAAAAGGGGTTTTGGGTTTTAAACAATTTAGAAAATAAAGTAAAAACAAAGTAACAAAAACAAATTATAGCAAACAATCGAAAATGATTAAAGTCTTAAATATAAGTAAGGAAGATGAGATTGAGAAGATGGTTTTCGGTATGAACTCTAATATCAAATCTAACCTTACTTTGTGATGAATAAAGTCAAAATCATCTTTAAGTTAGGTAACAGCACTAATCTCAATAAAAAGCCTAAAGATGTTTGTGACTGATTTCATCATCCTTTTATTAAGTATAATTTTGTTTCTATTGGTAGTCATTTTACTTTTTGAAGCCATGATGACCTTTAGTTCATCTCCACCCTTATATAGGAGAGCACACTCATCTTGGCACCTTTATTATGCTCAATATTGTGCATTTTAATCAAAATAAGAAATCGAAACAAAAATATTCCTTATGCCTTAATATTTAGCTTCAGCTCACATTCCTCCCATTAGAGATGACATTGATCTAGATTTCTTTCTTTTGATTTTACAACCCTTAATTTTGTTAGAGTAGTGCTCTAAAGGTAATCACCTGTAGCACTTTTGTACAAACTTTATTTTGATTAATAAAGTGAAAGGCATTTTCATTAATTTGATATTCGTTTATATATGAATTGATATTGATCTTAAATCTAATTAATGAAGTCTGACACAAAATATAACATGAAGGAAATCACGATGAGATCATGATAATGAGATTCCTATCATATGCAATTATGTTAGTATCTAAATAATCCCTAGTCATAGGATTAATAAGATAGGACATTATTAATCCAGACAAACTAGCATATGTTATACTCCTTGATTTGATCAAGCAGTGGATCTCACAAACTGTAAACATGAGTTGTTTAGAGATAACATGTTGATGGCTAAAAGTAGTAAGTACATCGGATGACCAGCTATGAGATTATCATATGGATGATCTATCGAATGTCAATGATTAATCTCATCATAGCAATGGTACAAAAATCCTTAGACTTGAGGTACTCAAGGATATCTTAGATACGAATCCTATGCTTTGACATCATTCCTTGTTACCTCAAGACGAGGTCACTCTTAGATTGGTGATTTTATTTGTATTTGAAGGTAATTGGGCAGCCAATAAATAATTCACCACTCCTGATAAAAGGAGAGGAGACCCACGGTCTCTTTCGGGGTCATTATTCAAGAGTCTCTGGCCAAAGTAATTATGTATCATGAAAAGAGTCTTCAATAACACATAGAGTAATGAGAACCCAGGACAAGAACTAACATCACTTGGACTAGACGTGATGTAGTCAGTATAGTGGTAGTTAACATATAGCCCATAATTCGAGCCAAGTGGGATATGATATGGTGAGAGGATGAATTGCATGGTAATTGTCTATAGAAGGGTTCATAATTTGGATAATTAACTATCAAAGAGTTTGTCTGTTAATCCACTTATATTTTGGCAAATTGGCATAATAAAATCCTTCATGATTTGATTGAATTAAGAGTTAATTCAAACGCCTAAAATAACTAGGAATGTAAGGGTCACACACATAAAAGATCAAATGAAAAAAAATTATGTATGGCCTATTTTAAGTAAGCCGCAATCGTACCTCATAGGGCCACGATCATGGCCAAAGGCGAGACAAGGCCACAATCGTGACAAAGGCCACGAAATGACATATAAGTGAGTTTTTCACTTATGTGCACAAGCTTCTTTCACTTCTAACACACTCAAGTGATAGAGAAAGGGTTCTAAAAGAGTTTTAGAGAGAGTGAGAAGAGTTTTTGAGTTATCTTCATGAAAATTTATGCAATTGTTGTATAAATCAACATGCATGCAAGATAACCTTGATCTATCTTCCATTTTGAACATCTACTTAAATCCATAAAGTTTGGTGTTCTAAAACCCTTACACATTGTTTCATCTTCCTTTTTTACATGTTCTTGGGTGATCAAGGAAGGGTTTCGTGTTTGCAACAACCCAAACAAAGAGATGAAATAAGAAAGGAGGAGATACATAAGGTAAAAAGTTTACATTTCATGTTCACTTATACATATCTATGCATGCATGTAAGATTATGTGTTTTCTGGGTTGTCATGGTCTCAGAATCTTGATTTTTTCACTTCCGCTGCATCCTTATGCATGTGTTGCATGCAACCATGGCTAACCCAACAGCGGTATCAGAGCAAGTTTGTGCATGTATTTGATGATGTATTGACCATGTACAAAGTGTTTGCTAGGTTGTGACTGACATGCATGTTGATTTGGAATAATTCAGGTAAAATGCAAAAAAAATATTTTTCTTTTTTTCTTTCTCAAAAATGTTTATAAGATGTTATATTATGTTTATGCGAAAAAAATTTCAATTGAATGTCATTTGCTATTTTATTTCGAATTAATATCCAGACTGTTCATATTTTGATTTCTGGGAATTTCTGAAAAAATGAACGCATATGTTGACTTTGAAAATTTCATAATAATTCTAGAAATTTTTTCTGTTTTTCTTCAAAGAAATGTTTATAAGGTGTTATATTATGTTTCTGTAAAAAGAAAATGCAATTGCATATCATTTGCTATTTTATTACGAATTTAGTTTCAGGCTGATGCATGTATGAAGTTCTGGAAATTTTGGAAATGTGATGAACATGCATGCATGTAAAATTCTATATTAATTTTTATAAAAATTATTTTTATAAATTTTATGCATACACATGCAAGATGAGATGTTGCCACGTGTATGAGATGCATGACACTTGTTGTTAAA
>JANQAP020036782.1:0-10037 GCA_026874005.2 Erythroxylum coriaceum | reverse complement strand
TTAGTGCAACTCTTATAAATCAATCTCTTCAAGAAATTCCTAACTAATATAGGTTAATTTTAAGTTAATTTGACTGTGTTGGAATTGTATAAATCAACTCATGAAATTATACAAAAACCTTTATATTACATTTAATTTGATTACAATCCAATCATTACATCAGGTCGTATATAGGCAACTTTAAAAATTAGAGATTATTTTTTACGTTTGACTTTTTTTTTCTCTGCCTATTGTTTGGCTCTTAAATTTATTCTGACCTTATCATAATGCCTAAGATATTATAACATTATAAACTTTTTTATTATTGTTTTTGCCTTTTTCTTAAAATTTATTCATATTTGATTGTTGGTTTCTCCTTCAACAAATATTTACTCTTAAATTTGAAATCTTTGGTTAACATTTGTAACTTATTAATTTAAATTTAGTATTCCGCATTCTTTCGCAAAGTATATTTATGACTTGACGGGAGTTTCAATTTGAAGCTATTTCGATCTCAAATAAGTGTTCTCTCCAATATTATGAAATTTCCCTAATTTGTTTTCCTATTATTAAGAGGATTGTTCTTCCCTTTTTTTTTTTTGAATGGCGTGGTTGAAGAAATTGTAAATTTTGATGTACTGGTTTGACTTTTTTTTAAAAGTATTTCCATTTGTTCTTTTGTATAATTTCACACCTTTTAGTAGAAATATACAGACACCTATGTGACAATTATCTTCTTATGTAGAGTTCCGCCTAGTTAAATGGTAACTTTCCTAAATTTCTCTAACTGGGTTGTGATAATTTTATGTTATATTTAAATTTACTGAACTTTAAGCATCAAATGTATGCATTTGAATTATAGATATCAAATTGTTTCTTGGTCTCCAATCTTGAAGCAAGGTCAAAAAGAAACCAAAATTGCTCATCAGCAAGACTTGGACTTGGACTATGGTTAAAACTTTTGTTCGTTTTTGTTCTTGTAGGCTCTAGGAAATAAGGCCAAGCAATTGGGCTACTTTGATAATAAACTTTTAGCCCAATTCATTTTGCCGACAACGTCGCCGTCGTCTCTTTTTGGAACACTTACGTCATCGTTTCGAAAGCAACAATTACTACAAGCCGACCAATCCTCGTACATCAACAGATGCGATGTCGTGTCCGTTATGATTCAACGACAACCACAAAATCTCGTTGTTCACGACAATCAACAAGAAAGAGAAATATAAAGAAAAAATCCCTTACGACGAACCTCCGTTTCTTTGGCGTTACACTTCACTCAATTTCTCTCACTCTCTCTCCACCATCTACGGCGGAGACATGAAGCAAGACACGTGGCCTGAGCGATTTGACACCTCCCGATACAGAGCCCGGCCGATGCTGAGTATCATTAACAAAAAGGAACGATCAAATCGTTACATGTCAAATTGCCTCTTCAGAACGACGCCAACGTCTACGTTTCTGTACTGCCGGGATTTCTCGGGCCTTCCTTTCGATATACTGACCAAGATTGCGGCATCCTTCTCACTGTCGAACCTGCAGACTGCGTCGTTAGTGTGTCGCGCGTGGAGGGACGCGCTGCGACCGTTGAGACAAGCGATGCTGTTCTTGAAATGGGGGAAGCGGTTCAAGCATGGGCGTGGTGGAGTGAAGGTTAATTTGGAGAAAGCTTTGGAGTCGTTTTTGAAAGGTGCTGCTCTTGGGTCGAGTCTTGCTATGGTTGACGCCGGTCTTTTGTATTGGGAACTGGGTAAGAGAGAAAAGGCTATTGCTTTGTATCGTAAAGCTGCGGAGCTTGGTGATGCTGCTGGGCAGTGCAATTTGGGGATTTCTTATTTGCAAGGTAGCCACTTTTTTAGTTCATAATTGTGTTATTTGTTGAATATGATCTGGAGTTTTATTTGGTTGTGTTATCTGTTGAATTGACAAGGATAGTGAAGGAAGTCTTGCTTTCATGCTTATGATTGCTTTATTGTACGCAGCTGACCCGTCGAGGCCGAAGGAAGCCATATGGTGGTTGTTCCAAGCTTCTGTGGCTGGTCATGTTCGTGCTCAGTACCAACTTGCTCTTTGTCTGCACCAAGGTCGTGGGGTGGATAGGAATCTACAGGAGGCTGTATCTATCTGTCTCTTTGCCTTGCCACTTCTTCAATTCTAGCATTTTGTTTCATCCGATTGATTCAGTGCGGAACTTTTCTTGATTCAAGTTTTGGCTTAATACAGGCTAAATGGTATCTTACAGCAGCTTCGGGTGGGTATGTCCGTGCTATGTATAATGTTGCTCTTTGCTATTCAGTTGGAGAAGGTTTGGGCCAGAGTCATCGGCAAGCAAGGAAATGGATGAAGCGAGCGGCTGATCGTGGTCACAGTAAGGCTCAATTTGAGCATGGACTTAGCCTTTTTTCAGTACGTGACATTAATTCTTCTTAATAATTTGAATTTGTATTGCATGATTAGTAAGAGATTCAAGTGAAGAGGGAATGAATCACGAGGGGCATGAAGTATATACCGGCAGGTTCTGCTTTTGGCTGCCTATAAGTGATAAATATGATGCATCTTTCTGATATTCCTTTTCTTTGCTCCAAGCACTTTAGGTATATATATACCAAATGCACATTGATTGTGTTTTACTGGGGTCTAAGGGGTTGAAATGTATGTTTTTATTTTGCTTGTCAACATTTAGAGGTGCAAAGTATAACAGCAGTTGTTACGTTAAACCTTTTCCAGGAAGGAGAGATGTTGAAAGCAGTGGTTTACCTAGAGCTTGCTACCCGAGCTGGTGAAACAGCAGCTTCTCATGTTAAAAATGTGATACTTCAACAACTATCGTCGGCTTCACGTGATCGTGTCATTCATCATGCTGACAATTGGCGTGCATTGCCATCATGTCACTGATACGTTCAACTAATGGTTTGGTACTTCCGGTTTTTGTTTATTAACGGACTTGTAGCCTATGTGCTTGAGTTTCACGGGCACTTGGCCATTTTCCTTGTTCCTTTCTGTTCAACGTTGTAATTTCTTATCGTGTGCAACTCAAACAATTTGGCCTTAACTTGCAGTATAATTTACTTTTAAACTCATGTTGAAATATAGTATATACACTTCAAGTTTCAGCATTAGTGAGCTTTCTTCAAATCGGCCTATTTTGTGTATGTGGAGGTTTCTAGTATAGCAAGAATGCATATGGGAGGACTGGAATCCGTGAACGTGTGTCTAATCCATACCAACAATGAATGCTTGAATCTCTCTGATCGTTATCCATAAAAGTTCATGAGTTTTGTTTTCTCTTTCGTGGTGGGATTTTCATGCAGCGACTTGCTCGGTAGATCAAGTTTGATTCAATTTTCTGATTTGGATAGCCTGTATGATTTTACCTTCTGCCACTTCTTCACCGTTTATGCGGGAGCCTCTGCGGAAATTCTGCTTTGTCTGGAGAAATGTGGGGAGAACTTTGGCGTGTCATCTCAAGTCACTGCTTTACAATCAGCAACAGCAGCTGAGCCGTTAAGATGAAGCCAGTGCTTTGCCATTCTGTTGAGATCAATTTCGGGTTAGCTTTCGGACATCATCTAGTTCGGACTTCAGTTACGTTACAGCCAAAGGTTTTGACTGTCTGGTGTTGCATTTGCCTCTGTGTCTCTTAGAAATTTTCATGTTGGTTGAATGTATAGGTGATGTTAATCATTCATAAAAGACCACCCTTTTCCTTTCTTAAGGCGTATAAGATGCCCTTGCATTTCCAAAACCTTTTGTGTATTTGCAAGAAGATGTTCAAAGCCAAGTATGGCTTTCGTCTGAAGCGGAAGATTGTGTATGGGCTTGGCTCGCCAAGGAAGCGCGTGAGTTTGCACATTTAAAAACGATGTCGTTTTGTTTTATGTTGGGGCAGCGACTCTTGACGTGTCATGTAGACTGAGGTTTAGTTTGAGAGAGCGGTAGCGGTTAATAACCTGTTGAGATCAACATGTTAAAATGATAAGTACTTATTTTAAATAAGTTCTTATGTGTTTGAGATTGCTATTTTAGTAATTACTAAAACGTGAAAATAGGTGTTTGACAAATGTAGTTGCAGTTGCTGAAAAAATATAAAATGATTAAAAAATTCTTTGACTTAATAAACTATTAATTGATTTTATGTTTTATGAAATATTTTATTTAATTTAGTAAATAAAATATAATTCATATTAATGTAAATGTAAACTATTTGATAAAAGTATTATTAGTCATATATGTTGGATTTACTTTCTATTGGTTAAGTATATAATAGAAAATAAAAATTATCAGAAGGTTATTAATGGAAAGTATAATTTTTACAGCATAAACACTTTTATATTACAATTCTCTTTCTACTTATCGATTTTTAAAATAACACTATACTTTTTTCAATTTCTGATTATTTGTCCGTAGATTCAAATATATGACTATATTTAAAAACTATAATAGATAAATAATAGTTATCCCTACCGAATATCCAAATACAGCCTAAAAGTCTCTCTGCCACTTGCTTAGATATTCTCCTATATTTTTTTTAATAATATTAAAAATCATCATTTAATAAATCCTTTTTATAGAAAGTCGATGTCACTTGAAGTCAATTTCAAGTCAGCATCTCTATGTTTCGTACCAACGACGTCTCTGCAAATACCCGAAAGTGGCAAGACGATTTGAGTCCCTCTACAAATACCATGTCAGTACTTCTGTTATCTGTAAAATTATTTTAATATATAATTATTTTTACTTAACTTTATTAATAAATATATTAAAATAATTAGTATAAATTTAATAAAAAGTCCTTTTATGTTTTTAATTATATTAAAAGCTTTACATCTTTGACCCTATTAATTTTTTTATGGACTCTAATATCCAAAACTTCTAAAATTATAAAAGTGATTTAATGTTTATGAATTTCGGTTTTAGCATGTGTTTTAACAAGTAATATGATAAAGAAATTATCTTACTTAATCAGTTTATTCTTATATTATGAATTAACAAAATAAATTAATAAGTATTATGATTACTAATTGTTGATAAACCATAGAGACACATTAATATTATCCATAGAAATGTGAAAGTAAAATTATTGCAAAATTAGAAAAATAAATAGATAATTTGAAATCAATTATTTGAGAACATGAGACATCAATTATTAAAATTTATCAATTAATATTACATTTATATATAAACCAAAACAAGAATCATAGAAAATAAAGGGAAACAAACAACCTCTTCATTTATTAATCAACAGAAGTCCAACAAATGCCATTCCCCTATGATATAAAGACACAAGAAAGAAATTGTTCATAAATATGTAACACCAGTCCTACACCATTTAACAAGCAGCAAGTTGCAGAATTTTAGGCTCAGATTCAGAGCTTCGAAAGGAGGCCATTCTGAACAGGTTTGGCTGTAACACCATTGTCCTTGAGGTCCAAATCGCTTGTACTTGGAGGAACATCAACAGCCGGTGAGCAATTGAAAAACCCGTGTGGCTGCAGTGTAATACAAAACCCGGAAAAGTACTCAATATGCAGGCAAAATCAGCTAGCATCTGAGACTAGGAAGTCACATTTAATTATCAGTCTTGTTGTATTTTCTTACCATAAGCATAAAACCAATGCGCTCTACCGGCATGACAGGCCAGTCCTCAAGTCGAGGAATGTGTGTCACTCCAAATACGTACCTGAAATAGGCAATTTAACCCCAGCAATTTAATCAATTTGAGCCTAGGAGCACACCGCACGACTACTTGAAACTTATCAACATTCTATGTTATCATATACGTTCATGACATTGTCATCTTTGGTTCTATTGCAAATGTGGATCACAACACACCAGAAATGCGTATTGTCTATTGGCAATGCCATGTTACCTCCAAAGTAACAAGAATCGTTTCTTAAAATAAAGTACTATCAATATGATGGAAAAAGATGAGAAGAAAGAAACCTACCAAAGTACTATATCATTTTCCTCAAGGGCTCGATTTTGTTTAACCCAAGTAGCCAGGCCTTCTCCAACCCGTGGATTTTGATTAGGAAACTCTCCTCCAGGATACATTTCATCGCGTGCATAGGGAGTAACCCAAAGATTATGTTTCAAAAAAGCAGCTCTTCTCAAGAATTTTGCTTCAGAACCAGCTAAAGGTAAACAATTAGAGCCAGGTACTAGCTTGTAACCTGTAAGCTGCCCAGTCCTGTTGACAGTCCTTGTGTTTCTGACCTGAATTTTGATATGATAATACAACAAGCAATGGAATGAGTTCAACCAATTCTTTCGACATTTTCCGACAAGCCAAGATGAATACGATGCTACAAAAATTTAGGTAAAAACCTATTACTTCAGAGTCTTCGGCAAACTGACAGCAGAAACATTGAAGACATGAAAAACTAGAAGACCATAATTGACAAGGCAAAATCCTGAGAATTCAACTAAAAGTTTTATGTCCTACAAGACGAAGATGCTTACAATCCAATGGCGAGCAGTCAAGGGATTACAATCACGCATTGCTTGCTGTTCAACTCTGAGTAGTTCTTCTTCGGCAAAGAATGCATTGTTGTGAACATTGTCATTTCCAGGTTCTTCAACTTTAACATTCACCTCAACAACCTAGATTGAGAAAAAGGAGTTAGAACTACAAATACTCACCCAACATGGCTTTGTGTATGATAGCATTTCAGAAAGAATAACAGAAACTGAAACAGAAACAACACACTAGCTTAAAGACATCACTTCATCCAAGTACTTCAACAATTATGAAGATGTAATCTCTATTAATAATGATTAAACAAAAATAGGATCTTAATAGTCATGAAAACATTTTAAGAAGGAAAAGAAAAGGAACTTTCCAACTCATGAAATGTGTACGTGTGTATAAATGTGATCGTACCTGATTGAATGTTTCTCCAGGCTTACAATCTACCGCCATATCCATACGTGCAACGAAAAAGTGCTGATGCACAGGTGCATACAATCCAGGAGCAATTGTTGTACCAAATTTTCGTACTTCACCAGGTTGCAATGCTCCTAAGCTAAGAATTCCAGTGAGTTTGACCTCCGCTTCAATTTTCCCATCCTAAAAAACATAAAACTAATCAAGCTTCCTTATGGTTCATAGAAATTAATTTCTCGACATGTTCGCACAAAAAGATGAAAGACTAAAGAGGATATGGAATGATATAAAGAGGCTCACAATTGAAAGCACAGAAGTCACACTTAGAACAACCTCAATTTAAAAGAGGTTAATTAGGAAACATAGATCGGTAAAACCAATAAGGATGAAAGTCCTAGATGGGGTTGAGTCAGACACCGACTTGCCTGATAAAAATGCCAAAAAAATCCATACTCATAATTAGCCACAGTGCATATGAAAGACACTGACAGCCTTCTAGATCGCCTGACTTCTGCCAATCCTGTTCTCCAATCCTGATGCTTCCACAGGATCCCATGATCCTCTTCATGTAGACAGACACAGTTTTCAATTGTTTCAACGCCTCCGGTGAAATTTGTAAAGTGTGCATCAAAATATTTGACATAGCCCAAACAATCACAACCCTGCAGCAAAAGAATTGTGTCAATATTTTCGGTTTTCCTTACTATCCTGATTCTCTGGTACTGGAACAGAAGCCTTGCCTTAATAGAGATGAGAAGAAAGCACTTGCCTTTTTAAGAGAATGAGCATTTTTTCCCAACCCATCTTCCCCAGCGTCAAATGCATTCTTCCAATAATGTGGTTCATTCGGGTCTCCATAAGGGACGACCATTTCAACAAAACTTAACCTGTGAGCCACAGGTCTCCGACCACGGCTACCATCCACATAAGCAACTGAATAGATAACTAGACCCTCCCTAGGCGTGAAACCAATACGAAAATTCCACTGCCAAGCAAAAAGTAAATCATTAAATAGCATTGTATCCTGACATTAGATGCTTCGGTGATAAGCACAGCAAATAGCACTCACCTTCTGCCATTGAACAAAATAACCATTTACTCGAAAGCTTGGACCTTCAGGCTGAATGATCTGTAGAGGTTTCACATCACTTCTATCAACACTTCCTCGACTTTCACCAGCAGTGTAATTCCTCAAGGGATCAGCTGGAGGCAGAGGAACAAGTTTACGGTCTTCAAACTCAATGATAATCATGTTTTGGATGTCAACAAGAACATGGATTCCATCAACTGGACGAGCATAACCATTTTCCATTGGGCAGTCACTCTCAGTTCTGCAGAAAATTAGCGGTTTAGCCAATCTGCGGCTAGGTGCATCAGCCTCATTGTAATATCCAACACACCTGGAGAAAATGATAATGTTATGTGAAGTGCAAGGCACATAGTTAGAAACACTTATCAAAGGGAGTTGTGTTCGTATATTACCAAGCGTCTACCATTACAAGATCCATATCATCAATACCCCTCTTTTTCATTGCGTCTCGAAAAGGAGGGAAGCCTTTCACAACAGCTTCACATTCAGCATATTCCTCAGCATCCTGAACTTGTCAAGCCAATGAAAAACTAGAATTCGTGTTGGGTATCATAAACAATCATAGAATTGCATTGAATTCATATAAAAAGAGACTTTATATTGTCTCGTGTAACTCTGAAAGAATTCCAAGACGAGGCATGGATCTTCGTCATAATTTGAAGAAAGGTACTGCTACCAGCTTTGATAATGTATTCGATTTTTAGTTGATCAATTTAAGAAAGTGTGCCCCAGTGTAAGGTCGTGGGACAAACAACTCAAATAATTAGATTTGATACAAAATATGCAGGTATTTATAAAGCATAACATTCAAAAGTGGGTTTTGAATACCAAGGAAGGCTGAACATTAGGAACAATTTTGGATGATTTCACTTTCCCCCTGTGGTGGCCGCCTCGAGTTGCAGCATGAACTTCTGATAGCTCAACAATCCAAATGCTTGTCTCGTTTGATCTTTTGTTGTAAACGACAAGCCTAGCTTGTCTAGGAGGAAGTTTTGAGGGAATTACAGGCCCACCTTTTGTTCTGGGAAGCAATGAAGGCTGGAAAGGAGGGAAGAAATATGCATCTGCCAATGCAACAATATGCTTGTCTGGTTCCACCAAAGCAACTTCAATAAAACGCATACTATCTCTAACCTGAAAAATGAAGTGAAAACCAATTCATTTCTTCACCAATAACTTCTTCACATGAAAACCTCAATTTATGCATATCCTAATTCAAGCTCAAACTCCGAAAGTATCAAATAACCTCAGGGGTTGCTCCAGCTGCCCTCACAGTTGCCACCGCAACAGAAATTTCGGCAGCGGTTAAAGGGTCCAAAGGGTGGCGGGTTTGAGGCCTAGCCATGACTTGGATTCCTATATTAGCCAAAGAAAGAAACTTTATAAGCAATTTCAACTAAGAAATAACATCATCAAACTAGGATCACCCAAATTGCCATTAGATCTTGCAAGCTATAAACCAAAGTTCTAATCACCTTTACTAGAAGTAGTTTTGGTAGGAGGAGATTCGGGAAGAGACTCAACAGGACGGATCAGGGTCGCCACGGTCGCAGTCTTAGTGATCGGATCATCACCAGACTGATCAGGCCCAACATCAACACTCCAATTCTGAGCAGCCCTGTTCTTGGCAGCATCAGAAGTGCTTGTTTTGGTGGTGGTGGTGGTGGTATTGAAGCAACAAGATAACGTCGTCTTTTCCTGAGCTGTGGCCATTGCAAAGGGTTAGCAAGCTCGCTGTATCCACCGTAGTAATTATTACTGCAGAATTTCACTGACATACAGCAGAGACTCAAAGTCACTGTAAACCTTTTCTCCACTTGCACACCAAAATCTGCCACCAACCCTTTATCACTCACTTTCACAGGAGGAATGTGAAGATGGATCCGGTCGCAATATAGGCGGCTATATAGAGGGACAAAGACAGAGAGAGGGTGTAGTGCTGTTAAACTTAAAGAAAATGCAGAGAACGTGGGGTTTGGTTGGAGCTTTGTGTTTTTGTCGTTATGTGCTGTCTCCTACTACAATAGTTTTCGTGTGAAGCGTGAGAGCTTATCAGGAAGGTTGATACAACGTTTGAAAGTCAAA
>JANQAP020036719.1:0-10041 GCA_026874005.2 Erythroxylum coriaceum | reverse complement strand
ATTTTGACCAAAAGAAGAGCTAGTCACACACGTATGTTAATGCTTAGGTGTTAAGAATTTGAATATGAGTTGTCATGTGCTCATGTCTAGCCATGCATAACCGACCCATGCAGTGTATAAATAAGGTGCAAAGCTTGTATTTCATAATTAAGCCATGAAAGAGTGAGTAATAGAGAGGATGTTGGTGAGAAAAATTGTGAGCTAGTGTCCTTTCATTTTTGTGAGTTATAATACTCTTGTAAAAGTTTGCACATTATAGTTTGTGTTTAGCCCACCAAATATTGCTCCCCCCAACTCAACAGTAATAGTCTACACCAGTACCAAATTTAATATATTATACTTAATCTCTAAAATTTACATTTAGTCACACTTTACTATCCAAACCACTTCATAAATGAAAAGAAATTTTATATAATATGACTAGAGATGACAAGCGATCGATTGATTCATTTTTTATTTTTCAGTTCAATCAATTAAATCAAATTTAGATCGAACAGTTTGGTTTAAGTTGATTTATCTGAAACTAAAATAATATTATTTTAATTTATCTGAAACTAAAATAATATTATTTTAATTAATTGATTTCTAAGTCATTAAATAAAATGACATTATTTAGTTTAAAGAAATGTGGATGGTTTGAATAAGTACGGGCCAACTCTTCCAAGTCTGAATCCCGATCACCTCAATTTTAGTCTATTAACTTCGAATCAGGAATGAACCAAAATTATAATCCTTAAATATAACACCAATCTACTTTCACATTTAATGTTATTCAACCTATTCCATATTAAATAATTTCCAAATTTCACACAAGCAAAAAAAAAAAAAAAGTGGAGCAGAGAATTGGACATCATGCGTTGCCATTTATGTACCGTTTATCTTTGAAGGGATTCAACAACAACACCGTCCTCTGTAAATTGAGAAACAATCAAGCTGCTGTTGTTATAAAGAGGAACAATGATGCACCTGCACAACAGGAGGATTGGTTGCCATGGAGACAAACAGCAAAAACAGCAGGAATGATGGTGGGAGAGCCAAAGTATTGGAAGAGAAAGGCAGAAGAAACAGAAAACATTACTGGTACAAAACTAGAAAACAAGAGGAATAACAATGATACTGTTGAAGAAGCCTCAAAACCCTCATTTCTACTTGAAGAAGATAGATTTAGTTTTATAAAGATTAATTACCCAAATTCTGCACCAAACAACTTGATGGAGCTGATGTCGTATTTCCTTCTTCCACCACTGGTGCTGTTGCATGTGATGTTGATGTTGATGAATGGAATATCTCGTTTAATTTTGATGAGTTGCTTCAAGATCTTGAAACAACCTTACCAAGCTTGGAACAGACGGACAACATTATTGAAGCAAAACCCTTCGGCTCTCAAACAATCTGCAATTTTGGAACTGCACAATGTTCTAATAAACTACTTGTAGAACCAGCTCTTGAACCAGTGGACATATACAACATCGACAATACTGCAACAATAATAACAACACACATTGATGGAGCTACATGCCCCATTTTTAATTCTTCTACTGTTGTACCTAAATTTAACACAACAACAACACCAATTGACGAACCTACATGCCCATTTTTTAATTCTTTATCTACTGCTGCACCTGAACATACACGCAAACATCTAATGCTAACAAGTCTAGAGGCAAAACCTGGATCTGAGTCACTCGCTGAAGAGTTGCTAATGTAGAACAGAGACTCAACAAACTCCGTTGAAGATATTAGTTTCTTTCCCAGCAATTTCTTCACAGATTTGACTAATTGTATCTCATATTATGCAAATACTGTATAGGTTTATACGTTCTTTTGTAGTTATCCATGAGATGAGATAATATAGATGTAATGACTTTAATACGTGATTTTTAGATTTTTTAATACAATTTGATATATAAATATTGCACATCATACATTAAAAGAAATATATTGGACATCATATAATAAAAAGAATTGGGGTAGACATCAGTTAAAACTTAACACATCTAAATCAAAATACTTCGTAGTTTATGATGTGAGAGCGAAATTATAAGTAATATGAAGAGATGTTGCACATATATATATATAGATAGATATAAAAATATTTGAATATACAATTCAATCCACTATTAAAAAATAAATTATCAATTAAAATTTTAATAATAAAATATCTTTCTAAATTTTATTTTTATTTATTTTCATCCTATTCAACCCTTCTTCCGTTAACCTCAAAATGAGTTGAGACTTATTTTTAAATTTGGCCACTTATTTTAAGTTAAGACTTATTTTATCGTTATGAATCAATGTAGGTTACCCCATTTCTTCAAAAGCGAAAAGATGACCAGCTACAACTTGAAAATGACATATTATTATCGTATACGATATTGAATAGTCCTGAAATCTAATTCTAAAATTGCAAAAGAAAGAACTCTGCCCAGACATTGCTATATATCCTTTCCATGGCCATCGCCTCCTGTACGCGTATTTGACCAGCTGTTGAAGTGTTAGTATTTTGGAAACCAGAGGAGTCAGGATTGCGAAGTGCTCAAAACCAAGCCTTTCAGTGCTGGCATTAAGTTCTCCAACATCTCCCTTTTAGTCGAAATTCTATCAGATGTGCAATCTTCTTCCTGATTAGAGTAGATCAGCATCATCAAGTGGATGATATGAGCAGAAAAAACACATATCCCAAACCACCTTGTACGTCAAAACTCTTTACTTCCGGCATCAAACTTACCATGTTTCCCTAAAATGTTATGCTAAGTACAGCATAAAGAGACATGGCAGATGAAATGTGGAAATGGAAGATTTGCCAAACTAAGAAAGCAGACTAAGATTTGAAGGTAGTGCTCACATCACCGGTTGCAGCAGATAAAAGTGATAGAAGTGTTACTGTTGCACTTTGATAATCAGTCAGGATTTTATAAGCTGAATCTTCTAGTTTGTCCTGGAAACGAGAACAAATGTGTTTAAAACACATGCTGAAATTGTCACATAATTGTAATAATTCTGCATAATCACTAACAATGTGTAATCAATGTGCAAAAGCAAGCATTTGAAAGCAAAATAGGAGGACAAGCATATGAGGAAAAGTTTAAAAGGTAGCAACAACAAAAGCCTTCACATTTCCGATATTATATGAACATACATTAACAACTTGTCAGAGGAATAATGACTACAACATAATTCAATAGTATACGATACATGCATCATATAGCACCAGACAGCTTTTAATCGACTATCTTAGTTAACATCATACCTTCAGTCGTGAAACAGCAACAGAAATTGCCCTTCCAGGGGCTTGAAGAGCTTTATTATGAATCTACAGATGAGAGAAGCCATGTTGAACAGTAGAACAAGGAAAATTTAAAGAGGCACGTGTGATTTAAACACAGACCTGGAGATAAAGCAAGGAGACAACTTTGGGCAGAAGAGCAACTGGATCAGTTTCAACAGAAACTTGTGTTGTCAAATCCTGATGGAAACACAGAAAAACAGGCATCATTGAAGAGCTTCTCTACCATACCTCCACATATGCTATTCATCAACTACTTTGAAGAAATAAAACTATTGAACAATCAGAATAACTGCTTCAGACAGATTCAGAAGTTCATGATACGCAATAACTAACTAGAAAGGAAATGGATCCTATCACAGTTTTATGCATCAGAACAACAATTATTTGGAGAAGGCAATGGCCTCATGATAAGTCGCCATCTATTTTATGACAAATAGAAAGTGAATCCTTTTTTTACCACTATAAATGACGATAGTTATGAGAGAAGAAATTATTAATGCAACTGTCTACATCTAATATCAATCTATATAAAGACATTAACTTCCACCTTTTGGCTATATAATACCATTCATACCTTGCGATATGAATGTAATAGAGTTCTTTCTAATTTCTTGTCGAGCTTTTTGAGAAGCAACCCACTGAACAGATGAAAATCAACATGAATTTTAGTCTCCTTGATATGGTAAACTGATAAAAGGAACCACTTCGCAGTCTACATATTCAGAACCATTAAAGCAAAACGCAAAACTACCTCTCCTCAGCCATCTCTCTCAGTGCAGTCATGAATGCTTCCACATGCTGTTGTAAAGAAGAATCAAAGTTAAATATTTGTAACAAAGCACAATACACTGCCAACAGTCCCCGAAGAGAAAGCAAATAGTAAGAAGATGAATCAATCAAATAAAGTGAAGAAAGGAAAAACATGTTATCAGAAAAAGAACCGACCTTCCCTTCTAAAGCTTCTATGACAGAAAGAGCCTTCTTTGACAGGGATCCTGGAAAAGTTTTTGCCTGCACATGAAATACGAGTATAATAGAAAGGAGATTAACAATGACCATTGAGCTTCAATCAGGTTCAGATGGCACGGGCAGGATAGGAGATTTTCTCACAATAGCAGTTCTTTCTGCAGGATTAAATGTTGTGGGTCCTGAATGAGATTCTTCAGCATCAATTCCATTCCTCAACTTGTTGTGCATGTCCTAACATTTATCAATCCTTTAACATTAGACCAGCTACAGTATAATCCATTAGTCCTACCCAATAACAATATTAAGAACGCAAACATTACCAAGTTGTAAAACAGAGTATCTGCAATAGGAGCAGCTGTTGTTCTTAACAAATGCCTATGCAAAACAGCCTGCAATTCATAGGTAAGACTAGGTTTTTCTCCATATTTTGTAGAAAAAATAGCAAGATCCTGGGAAAATCAATCTATTTGACCTTGTGAGCACTTCGAACGTGTGGAAATTATTCAAAAGCTTACCGAAGTAGATTGATCATCATCAAAAAAATCTAGTGCTTTTTCGTACAGCTGCATATTCAGGAAAGACTGCCAAAAAAGCAAAAGACATAATACATTTAGTGCTTAGAATGTATCGCACCAACAATCTGCATGTCTGACAAACAAATAATATCATCAACTATCATAACGGTGACAACCTCATCAAGTTTCTTTTGCAAATTATCAAGCAAGCTCTTCATTTTCTCAGCATTCTCTGTGAATACGGCCTTTTTCCTCTCCTTCAAAAAATTAATTAGCTTTGGCCTCATATTGTTAGCCAAAGGTCTAATAATTGCTTCTGGATCGTCCATTCCTACACAATCAAGCACCCAAATAATCAGAATTGGCCATGTAGCCACTGACTATGAGGCAGAATTATCATGTCAGTGAACACTATTGGCAAAGTAACCAGACCTTGCTCCTCAAAATCCGGAACCAGCTCCATGATTTTCTGAATTATCCATTCCTCTGTAGGAACATTAAGATTCTCTTGCATGTTTGCCAAATCTTTCTTAGTTCCTGCTTTTGAATCTGATACAACAACAGACAATAAATCCTTGCCTTTCTTCTGGTTCTTCTTCGATTTTGTTGGGATATATTCATCATCTGGAAGGCTTTCAGCAGCTTTCATTGCAGCTGCTTTTCCCTTCTTCCTCTTTTTCTCACTACCAGTTTCAGTTAACTCAATAGTTCTATTGGTTCTACCTCTAGTTTCCTTGACCAAGTGAGATTCTTCACTGGACGTGAGAACAGAAGATCCTGACAGACTAAATGCCACCATTTCTTTTTCCAAGCGATCATAAATATCCTAGCCATAAGGATATGAGGTAATCATCAGATTTGGAAGAAGAGTCAAAAATGAAACGAAAAAGATTAAAAGAGGTCGAGTAAATCTTTGTTTATGAACCTATAAAAGTTGGTGAAGCATAGAGTGTAAAGGGTCTTCATAAGCTCTACAAACTTAAAGGTTTACAACTGCACATACAGAGAGGCAGAAGTAAAAAGGAAAGTGGTCATTCAGTTTGAGAAGGAGGCACAATCATAAAGTCAGCTGAAGACAAGGTGGACATGTGACTTAATATGAGTGCTTCTGCTTCAGAAAACCGGTTGATGGAACCAGGATGAATAACTCTCAACATAAAAACATAATTGACTTGTCTAACTAGAAAACTTGCTACATAAGCTCTTTATCACCTTTCTAAGTTAATTGTAGAATGTGTCTAATAGATAACAAACACAGGCGCAAAACATTACCTAAAAGTCAGTTTATTGAAAAGAAAACTTAAGTTAGAAGCAGTTTCACAAACCTTTACAAAACCACTACTGAATAGATATGAATCTACCAGGAGAAGTCCTTGATTTCCCTGAATAGAAATGGGAAGCAGATGAGACATAATTATTAGCAAGTATATGAACAATAACTAGCACAAGAAACTGTCACCTTTTGTGCAGATTGAACAGTTGGGCATTGCAACAAAATTTTAGAAGCATCTTGGGGAGTAAAGGAAGTCGGTAATACAGAAAGAGAGTCGATCCTGCAATTATCCACCAACACCAACAGTATCATGTAAGGAAGCAACTTCCATGCAACTACATTATACAACCAAGGTGAGCTACATCTGACATTAATGTTCCAAGACCAAATACATAGACACAGAAAACCGCTTAAACTCTAGTTATGACATGGAAAAGGCAATGGTAATACATATTGAAGCACATAACTTCCTTGGCCAATTTTGAAGGACACAAAATACAAGAAAAAGGGGAAAAAAAAACAACCATTGTTGCCCTTACCAGCTACCACGTTCCACAGCATCCTCAACAGCTGCATCCAGCATATCAATCATTGATGGGTGAACAAACACAGTAGTTAAGGGTATGCCATCAGGATATCTGGACTAAATTAGATTGCAGGATGACAATTTCAATTAGAAACTACAGAATTAATTGCATGATAGCAGTAATAACTTTGAGAAATCCCATGACATTGCAAAATACATCTGAATTTCAGGAACACAGCTGCAGCAAAAAGTAAAGAGCACCTGCAAGAACTGAACAGGCTGGGAAATTCCAAGTTTTTGCAGTGCACTGTAGATGATATAAGAATTCTGCAGGCAAAACGGAAAACACAAACAAGCACAATTTAGCATTTAAACCCCTAGTCAAGATGAATTCATTTCTTCATACAAGGAAATCAAAATTCCACTCATGCTCTAAAATGCAAAAAAAATTTCCTAGCTGAGATGACTGTTTCTAGAAAGATGACTTCCATTCATAGAACATCCCCTAAAGGTAATAGTTGGAAGGAATTTAGCTGAACTGTTTGGAAAATTCATTTAATTCTGCAATAACACAATCTTTTACATGCTTTTTATTTGACAGATTGGTGGGAAAACAAAAACAAAAAAAAAAGGAAAACTTATGGTGCAGTAGAGAATTCTTCTCCTGAAGAGCAAAAAGGAGGGAGATGATAAGAGATAATGACGCAAAATTTTCTAGAGATGGTTAACATGTTGTAAAACAGCATATAAGAAAATGTTAATCGCATGAACTTCAAATACAGCTACCAAAAGAATAAAATAGTACGAAGAACGAGGCACCAAACCTGTGAGAAGAAAGAGTCAATGCACTCCTTTTGTGCAGCGGCAAAGACCTGTACAATTAGAACACGATATTCTTAGGCTATGTTTGGTTTGACGTAAGGTTTTTAATGAAATGAAATGGAATGATTTATAATGAAATGGAATATAAATGGATGTAATATTCGAAAATTGTTGTTTGGGAGGAATGGAAGGGTTCATAATGTAATCTAGTGAAATGTTGTTTGGAAGAAGGGTTTATAATGTAATATAGTACAATGTTGTTTATCATTTTACATTCTATCCTAAAACTCCCAAATCGGAGGTAACTTATTTTTATTGTTTAGAATAGAATGGAATGTAATGTAAAATCCTCCCCTTTCATCCTATTCCATTCCATTCCATTATAAACCTTCCTCCTAAACGATAGAATAATATTACATTCCATTACTAACCACCTAACCAAACATAGCCTTAGTGTTCATCTTTATACCAGAAGGACAATGCAGTATGACAGGCAAAATGTGTTCCACCTAAATGTGGATTGTAAGTCCTTTAAATGCATTAGAAGAAGGCATTGAAAGAACACACTCTAACTAACATCTCATTACATCAACGAATCAGTTAAACAAGTATAATACCATAACATGACCATATGAGAGTATCATGAGCAGATAACATACAGTTGGTGTCCAATGAACTCCTGCACGAAGAGACCCAAGAAGCTCCCCTTCCTTTAACAACCCATTAAAAAGAGATTGAAAAAATGTGCTTTCAACAGCCACACCACTGACTCCATTCATTTCCTGCAACAACTGCTGCAAAGTGCCCCATAGTGCAGATAAATTTGTAGGAACTGTTATACCTCTAGAAGCACCTCGAACCATAGCACTAACACGGGCAACATAAGATGGTGTGTACAACTTCAACTGCCCACCTTCATGTCTACCTTTCACCTTAAAATTACAACAATTCATATCACAATAATAATACTTTTAGGTTTTGCTTGGCTCATGGTATTAGAATCAGAATTCTGGTATTGGAATTAGAGTTCTAATTTATAGCATTTTGCGGTAATTTAGATTAAAAAAATTTCAACTCTTCATAATTGAAATTCTTCACTCATACAAACACAGGGGTGCTTATACAAAAAGAACATACTGTCAAAACTAAACATGCTGAATCCCTTAATATTAAAAATTGACGCGGACCAGTTAGCTTTGGATTATATGGAAGATCTTGACCGCGGCAAAATTTGGGACAGGATTCGAGAAAAGGCCTAAATCTTGCATATGAAGTCCTATCGTGACCTATAATACCTTTTCGGAAAGGATTTTGCGAGACGGATAGCTTTTAAAAATGCATCGGAGGGCCGTAGGCCTCATATGCAAACTTCGAGGGCCAAATTCCACTATTTAGGAGCCTAATTTCACGTTTTTCTTTTTATTAAAGACTATTTTACTATTTTTCGGTCTTTTATTTTCCTAATCTTATTAGGATTCGGATTAAGGTTTTTGGCCATTATAAATAGGCTTTATTTCTGTTTTCTTAGGAAACTTTAGAATCACAAATTTCATTCAAAAATTTGGTTTTGTCTTTCTTTCAAGATCGTTCGTCGTTCTTTTTATCTTTTCGTCCAATCAGACGACATTGATTAAATTCCTGATCGGAATCTAAACGTTCTTGTTCTATCTATAACTTCCGTTCCGCGTCAGAAATGTAAGTGACATTCCTAATTGAAATTAGAATCCCGATCCCAGGTTCCCTAAGACAACCAACCTTTGCATATTGTTTATATAAAAAGTAAATATAAAAGAAAATTCAAAATAATTAGTATCAAAGTTCCGCGAGTCCAACATAGAAGTAATCAATTCAGAGCCAACATTTAACTGCGCAGCAAGCTCCACAGCAATTTGATTACATTCTTGGAGTAACACGTACAATATCCATCATTATAGTCGGAAAAGCTAATATATATAGACATATACATATGATAAGGTTACCGGATATTATGGGATTTAACAGGTCATTGTCTACTCCTTCTAAGTCGGTTAGAAATCCGACGGTTATATATGGTCTTATTTTGTTTTAGAAAAAGAGTCGTCTTGCTGAGGAAAACCCTGACAACATGGAGAAGCCGATGCTGCCATATCCACCAGGATTTAGATTCCTTCCAGGTGACGATGAGTTACTGGGTCATTATCTTTTCAAGAAGATCTTTTATGGACTCGACGGGAATGGTGTCGTGATGCTTTGCCAGACATCAATCTTAATATATGATTATAAATTTTTTAATTGGAGAATTAAAGATAAATTAAAAGAATTTTTAATTTATCTAATTCTAATCATAAATTAGAATTATAATTGATAATCATTGCCAATATATTTAGAAACCTAATAGGTCTTACATAAAGAATAAGTTGAAGAAAGCAAAGATATTTTAATCAAGTTGGACTTTATTGTAAAGTTTGAGAAACTTTATAATTAAATATGAGATATTTAACAAATAAGGATCAATATGAGATATTGAATCTTATTTGGGCATAATTGATATTTAATTAGAATTATTTGTCATTCCAATTAAAGTTTAATTGAAATTAGAATTCAATTTCAATTAAATTATCCAAAATCTATTATAAATAGACTTAAGCTCTAATGGATCTAGTACTTC
>JANQAP020036675.1:0-10043 GCA_026874005.2 Erythroxylum coriaceum | reverse complement strand
ATTAAGTCAAATGATATTCTCTATTAAAATAATTTTAAAATAATTAATTATTTTAAAAATTGTTGATATCATAAAAATTTCAAATAATTTAAAATATTAAGAACATTTTTTTAAATAAATAAAATTATATTTGAATGGATATAACATAATTACTCACATAATACTTTTTATTAAAATAACTTCACAGACATTTAATCTTATTTTCTTAAAAAAAGTTTGTAATATCATGAAAAATTAAAATAATAAGATATTTTAAAATATATAAAAGTATAACTATGGCGATATAGATTACCTTTTTTATTTCTAACGAGATTTAGTGATCAATGTAAAATATACTTCCAAACTTGAGAATTTTCAGGAAGTGACTCGTTCCTGTTTTCTAGGCAAAGTAGCTCAATTTTTTGCGTATTCCGATTAATTACTTCATGTCAAAGCATTAAATCAGATTAACAAAGGAAATTCTGCAAAACCCTTTTAGAGAAAAAAAAAGAGGAAATTCTGCAAAGCCCTTTTAGAGATTCCACTTTCTGTCGACGTAAGTGTAAGCTTAGTCATCTCTTTTTAGTGGGACAGTCTTAATTTGACAGCGTTTTAGTCTGAAAAAATATTCCGTACTGTGCCTTTTGTTAACTTAAATCCTTTTATTCCATATATACACACCTTAAGTTATCGTGAAGATCACATGAAAATTTATCTATATTAGAGAAATTATAATTCAATTACTTAAAAACCTTGTAAAAATAAGCTAATCTATTAGGTTGTAGATTATAATATAATGGATAAGGCTTTTATATATATATATATATGTGTGTGTGCGTGTGTGTGTGTGTGAGAGAGAGAGAGAGAGAGTAGGATGGCCATACATGCCTATGTATCCAACCATTTTTATCTAATGGATTTTGGTTTTAATTATAGAAAATTGGAATAGATTAGCTAGATCCAATTTATATTAATCTAAAGAACCATCAAAATTAATCGGTGATTAAAAAATTAAACCTATTTGATCAATTCAACTATAAAAATATTAAATCATACAACTTTTTAATTTAATTTATCTTACGTCAACCTTTTCGATAGATAATGATAGTCTTTTTCAATTTCATCTTAAAATTTAAAATTTTATTTAATCTTTACTATATACCAATTTTATAATAGTTTAATATCAGTTGAACCATTAAACTTTTTATTTTACTAGTTTAAATTTCAATCCAATTTTTAAAACAATGAAATTAATTTTTTTTAGGAGGTGAAATCTTTAATGTTGGTTCAAGCATCTTATTGATTGCACCCTTAAAGGTTAATTACTAATTATTTGATTTGAACATTTTTTAATAGAAGTCACCAACATTGATTGCTCTAAATCAGGACTCTTACTTAATTCTTGATGCCACCAACTTTTAAGCTAAAAGATTGAAAAAAGAATTATATGTGAGGATTATAGTTTATAATTATTGAGAGCTTTTTTTCGTAGTAATATGTGTGGTGTGTGCAATTTCCTTTTTCTTTGTTGCGAATGACATTTTTTTAGTGTTTTGTGGAGCATTAACTGATATTTTATCTCTTCAATTATATATCTTTCTATTCCACTGCCTAAAGTGCATAGAGCACCATCATCAATTAATTGTATGTATAAACTTTATATGAAGCATATTCATTAGTTTCAAAATCAAAAGAAAATGATACTTTATTTTGGATAAAAAAATTGACTATAAAACGAGACTCGAAGGAAAATGATTAAAAGATATAAGAGAACAAAAAAGACCTCCGTAAGTGAGATATGATTATGAAAAAATATATTTTAGAATTTATAAACTTAAAAAAAATATACTAAATAGTTATTAAATTATTTAAAAAGAAATTATCCTAAGATTACCTTTTTCCATATTTGCTGGCAAGTGGTGGAAGACAATTCCACTTTCAGGTCCATTCTTCACATTTTTCTTGAGTGTAAACTTAGTCTTCCCCTTTTTTCGTGGGATATGATTCTGAAAAATACTCCCTACTTTGCTTTTTTTCGACTACTTTAAATTTTTTTCCTCTTCTTTTTTCTTAGACACACTTTGCTTTTAAGTTGGTGCTGGGAAACGTGTCACTCTATATTGCCAAAATTATAACTTTTAAGTACATCAAACCCTTACTTTCACAAGAAATCTATCGTTTCCATCACTTTCTTCTTTTTCTTTTTCTTATCCTTGTCTTTTCAGCGTATTTTTCCCTCGATAAAGCAAGCAAAATGGGGCAACTTTATTAAGTGAAAGAGATATAATGTTGCTCATCAGGGTATGTGAATACGGATGGCAAAAAGTATTGGTTTATGCTCTTGCAGCTAATTTTAGTTGTACATTTAATTGTATAAAATTTGTTTTATTCAATAAAAAGGCATTCTTTATCTTTGTATATTTTTAATTATTTAATTATTAATCATAAAGATAAAATCCCTGGAATAATTATTATGCAATTAAAAATTATAATGTGACTATATATAATTACGCTGCGCTTAGATTTGATCTTGCATGATTTTTCCAACAAAAAGAGCACTGTAAAATTCAAACCGAGTTTAGAATTTGTAATTGCTATTCGAATATGTATTGAATAAATCGTTGAGTATATATAATAACTCGCAAATCACAAAATCAATCTTCTTTAAAACTAAATTGAGTTGTGAGTTTACTTATCAACAATGTTAGAACCCTAAGTCCTAAGAGTGGAATCGTACGCACATTAGAGAATCTTGACTAATGTTTGATACTCAGGTTGACGAACAACACAAAACTTGCAAGTATGCAAGAAAAATGGGCATTGGGCATTGGGCATTGTCAAGCGTTGGAGCACATTGACAAAAATATTCGATGACAAGTAAAATTTGAATGTGAGACCATAAAATAACATGAGATGGACCCTAAGTTGAAGGTTAGCTAGATTATATGCATAAGAAAGACATACGAGAGCTCTAAGAACTTAATGTAGGCTCAAATAGATGGACCATGACTAATAGACTTGATATGGGTAAGCATTAGACTAGACCAGTATGTTATGAAAGGCTTTGAGTTTGGATGACTCATCATTAATAGATAGAGATCAAGGAGAGATCTTAAATGATGTGACAAATAAGATCGTAGTAGATATACATCAGCTCTAAAAAATAAAGACCATGTGAGAGGATATCTGAAGATAGTGGAGATCTTTATGGATATGGATGTAAAGACCATGTGGGAGGATATTTGAAGATAGTGGAGATCTTCGTGGATATGGATGTATCATTCATAGATAGATGAAATCTTTTATCTTGTTAGTTGTGATGTAGATAAATCCTATCAGGTAGATGGGGTTGCCATTTTATTAGAAAATATGATGCAACCTGATTAAAATAAGATGTGATGTAACTAGTTCAGTTCAATTAGGATTCCAATTTGTTAAGTCAGAGGTACTTATTTGAGCCTTGCTCCTGATAAAAGAGAGAAGAGAGGCAGGAAACACATTGAGAGAGAGCGTTTCTTTGCATACTTTAAGGGAAATAATAAAGGTTGATTTTTACCACAGCTCTTATGTGTTTGTTGTTGCTTATGATTATTTAATACTTTTATAGTATTCTTACTCGAGTGTGAGAGTTAAATACTTCGAGAGTCGTAAGATGTTCGACAACAAGGTTTTATTAGAAAGATTGAGTCTTGTCTAAACGAACTTAAGTGATATTGTTATGCAAAGGAATAGGTAACTTCGGTATAAGTTCAGTTTCTAGAAAAACCTTTATAACAATATAGATGGTGAAGAGAGCAATGCAATACTCGACTGAGATTAGAATTTGTAATTGCTATTCAAATATGTATTGAATAAATTGTTGAGTATATATAATGATTCAAAAATCAATAATCTTCTTTAAAATTAAATTGAGTTGATACTCACCCAGTTATTGATGTTTCCCAAATCCCAAATATTTGTACAGAGGTTGCGGATCGGATGATTGCCAGCCCAAGGTGCGATACCCTATCGGAGGAGAATCTGAATCATCAACAGTTAAACAGTTGCAGTGATGTCGTGGCACCATTGACGGCCAGGGAAATAAAGTCAGCATTGGATCTTCTGCCAGACACTCGGATGCTTACTACCAATGATGAGTCCACAACGAGAATGAATCCGACTGGTCATCGACAGAGCAGTAGCAATGTTGTCATGGAAACTTTGAAGGAAATGGACATTGAACCTATATTGGATCCTCCAGACATCACTCGACTGCTTACTCCCAATGCCGAGACTGCAAAGGAGGAATTAGAATCAGTCCTTACTCCAGTTGTTGCTACTAAGAAGAGTGCTCATAAGAGAAAAGGTAAGAAAAATGCAAGGGGATCATCTCCCCGAGATGTCTCTTCTGATCTGGAACACGAGAGGCGTTAATGACCCCACCAAATGGCCTGTGCTTAGAGAGCTTATTGAGGAAAAGCAGTCGACCCTTATAGGATTGCTTGAAACGCGAATAAAAGATATGTCTACTTTTAAGGCTCAACGCTTTTTGGGTCCACAATAGAGGGGCTTATCGAACCATCGTTCCCATTTCAATAGGCGTATATTATGCTTCTATAACTCAAATATGATTGAAATACAAGTTGAAGAGGAAAGGGACCAGCATCTGTTAGAATATATTTTATGGGCTACAATCAATATAATCGACGTTTTGGCTTTATTAAAAACAAGCTAATGATATAATCCTTATTGAGATGCCTATGGTCTACTATTATTGTGATCCCTATTATACTTAAGCGCTTTATACCGTTAGTGTGGTTAATGGTGTAGGCCTAACCCTAAGGCCCATGATGGGCAGGCCTAGGGTTACTGGCTATGGCTAGGTCCCCATTGCACTCCCTATATATACATATGTATAATATATGTATAATCTCTTTACACAGTTTGCCCCATTAAGAACTGTACTTTTTAAAGAGATCGGAGTTATGGTGGAAGCCCTAGCCGTTACCAAACACTTGCACGGTGCACTCACAATTTAGGATCATGTCTTCAACAAGTAAGTATCTGTGTTCCCTATCACGTAATTGATCCATAATTTTGGCTTCTTATATTTGGTATCAGAGAAAAGGAATTGTGTGATAAAGAATATGATAATTATTGTTGATGATTGAGAATTAGGATCATAATTTGCACTTTTTTATGATCATATGTGTGATTTTTGTGTTAATGTAAATTCGTAAAATTGATCCTTAAAACCTTAGGACTTTTGTAGATCCTAATCTCATGAGTCTATTAATGTATGATTTTTTATTTTTCATACACTGTGCACTGAAAATTTTACAACACAAACCACGGTTCTTGAACTCGATTCAAATTATACCAAATACATATAAAATCTTAATTGTTTTGTTGATTCATGTTTCCTTCATGTTTTTCCTTGATGATATATGTTTAAATTGAAGAAAAAATTGATTTTTTGGGGCTGTTTTCGAAGAACTCGTTTCAAACCTTGAAAACCGATTTCGACCCTATTTCGATCCATAAATTCATCGCGATTCTCGAAATTTCTTGAGGGCTTTTCATTGAAACTAGATTTAAACAAGTTTCTTTTCGGATTAAGCATCAAAAATAAAGAAAAACCAAGGCTCTTGATGGTGACCCGTTTTTCTGACCTCCCAATCTATTGGCCTGAATGAAAATTTCATTCTTCACCATGCCTTAAACTGTCTCCCTATTGAATTTACCTAAGTCAAAACAGCATATGATACCATTAGTGAGAAGTGGAGTGTTAATGACTTTATTACCAAATGTGTGGCTGAGGAAGAGAAACTTAGGAAAGAAAAGTGTGATTTAGCCCTTCTGACCATTCATGCTAAACCCCATTCTGGCAAGAGTCATATGAAACATAAGAAATACTTTTATAGTGCTCATAACAAAAATCAAGACTACAAGAAATTTGGGAATACTCACTATCACAATGATGGAGGTCCTAGGCAAACTACCTTCAAGAAAGGTACTTGGTGTGTCTTCTGTAAGGTCAAGGGACTCCATAGAGGAGAATGACGTAAAGTCAAGGCTTGGTTAGAAAACAAGAAGAAATTTGGAGGTAATCATTTTGCTTTTATCTGTTTTGAGTCTAATCTAGTTGATGTCCCTATAGATTCTTGGTGGTTCGATAGTGGTTCCACTACCCATATTGTTGTGTCCTTACAGGGGTTCACAAACATGAGGAAGTCAAGTATGAAAGAAAGCAAGCTGAGGGTAGGAAATGATCTTGAAGTAGCAGTAGAGTGCGTTGGAGATGTTACCTTAATTTTAGATTCAGGGCATGAACTTATTTTAAAGAACACCTTTTATGTATCTTCTTTTAGAAGGAATTTGATTTCAGTTTTTTGCTTAGATAAACTTGGTTTTAGTTTTTCTTTTGGTGGTGGAAAAACAATTTTTTTTAATTCTACAATAAAAGGATTTGGTTTTTTAGTGATGGTTTATATAAATTGTCTTTGGCTTCTGATAATTTTTCTACATCTTTCAATGTTGAGACTACTCTTGCTAAGCGGATAAGGATAAAAGAGAAATCTTCGTTATTGTGGCACAAACACTTATGTCACATCTTTAGGAAAAGGGTAGAGCGATTAATAAGAGATAACATTTTACCTTCTTTAAACTTTAATGATTTAGGGACATGTGTAGATTGCATTAGAGGAAAATCCACAAAGACCAAAAAGAAATATGCAAATAAAAGTCTAAGTCTCATAGAAATCATTCACATGGACATTAATGGACCTTTATCTCCTACTATTTATGGTAACAAGTACTTTATTACCTTCATTGATGACTTTTTCCAATTTGGCTATCTTTATTTAATTAAAGAAAAATCTGATGCATTTGAGAAATTCAAAAATTTTAAAACTGAAGTTAAAAGAAATTAGGAAAAGTCATCAAGGTGGTGAGTTCTGATCGTGGTGGTAAGTATTATGGTAGATTTGATGCTAGACAGCGATATATGGGACCATTTCCTAAATTTTTGCAAGCTTGTGGAATTGTTCCATACTATACCATGCTTGGTAGTCCTGAACATAATGGTGTAGCCAAAAGGCAAAACCGCACTTTAAAAGAAATGATGAGGAGCATGATGAGTAGAACTAATTTGCCAGACTTTCTATAGGGAGAAGCTTTAAAAACTGCCCTTTATATTCTTAACCGAGTTCCTAGCAAATCTGTTCCAAAAACACCTTTTGAATTTTGGACAGGTAGAAAACCCAGTTTAAACCATTTTCATGTATGGGTTGTCCTGCAGAAGTTAGGATCTATAATCCCTTAGAGAAAAAGATTGACCCTAAAACTACCCATTCTTACTTCATTGGATATCCAGACCATACAAAAGGGTATAGGTTCTATTGTCTTACAAGTGGTCCTAGAATTGTGGAATCTATGAATGCAAAATTTTTAGAATTGGACAAGGCTGAAGCTGTTATTCCTGTTGTTGATTCCACTGTTAATGTACGTGAGATGGTTTCTTTGCCTGTTGCCATTGATAACATGCCTACAGTTACTGTTCCTGTCAAAAACTTGGTTAATACTCCTTTAGTTGAAAATGTGGTTGATTCCCCTGCTTCGGTTGATCCTCCTAATAATGTTGCTGATCCTCCTGCACTAGTTGATACTCCTCAACCCATTGAAACTATTGTGCAAGTACCTCTTAGGAGGTCAGTTAGACAGAGGAGACCGGCTATTTCCAATAACTACTTTCTTTATCTGAGTGAGGACATGTATGATATTGGTGATAATGTTGACCCTAAATCTTATTAAGAAGCAATGTCTTATGCTCATTCTAATATGTAGGTAGATGCCATAAAAGAAGAAATGCAGTCTATGACTAATAATGAAGTGTTAGAACTTATTAAATTGCTTAAAAATTATATAGCGAATGGTTGTAAATGGGTTTTTAAAACCAAGAAGGACTCAAAGGGTCAAGTTGAGAGATATAAAGCTAGGCTAGTAGCGAAAGGTTTGATGCAAAGAGAGGGCATTGACTTTATTAAAAAATTTTCCCCAGTGTCCATTAAAGATTCATTTAGAGTTGTCATGGCTCTTGTAGCACATTTTGAGATGTTGTTACATCAAATAGATGTCAAGACAACTTTTTTGAATGGTGATCTCTTTGAGGAAGTATACATGCAACAACCTGAGGGTTTTAAGTCAAATGGTAATGAGCATTTAGTGTGCAAATTGAAGAAATCTATTTATGGTCTAAAATAGGCTTCTAGGCAGTGATACCTGAAATTTGATGAAGTCGTTACCTCCTTGGGTTTTTAAGAAAATAAAGTTGATCAGTGTATATACCCAAAGGTTAGTGAGAGTAAGTTCATTTTTCTCGTTTTATATGTTAATGATATTCTACTTATTAGCGGTGATCTTGGCTTGCTGAAGGAAACTAAGCAGATGTTGACAATGCATTTTGAGATGAAGGATCTTGGTGAGGCAAGTTTCGTGTTGGGAATTGAAATTCACAGGGATAGATCTCATAACTTGCTTGGTTTGTCTCAAAGGGCTTATATTAATAAAGTCTTAAAGAGATTTGACATGCACAACTGTAAACCCAGTGATGTACCAGTCGTTAAGGGTGAAAAATTTAATAAAAACCAACATCCTAAGAATGAAATTGAAAAAAGCAGAGATGAAGAACAGACCATTTGATAGTGCATTGAGGAGTTTGATATATGCTCAAGTTTGCATTAGGCCTATTATTGCCTATATAGTTGGGATTTTGGGTAAGTACCAATCTAATCCTGGTACTGCTCATTGGGTAGCTGCCAAGAAAGTGATGAGATACTTGCAAAAAACTAAGGAGTATACACTAGTGTATAGAAGAGTTGACAACTTAGAGATAATAGGGTATAGTGACTCAGATCTAGCTGGGTGCCCTGATGATATGAAATCGACTTCTGGTTACATCTTTATATTAGCTGGGGGTACGATATCTTGGAAGAGCAAGAAGCAGACTATGGTTGCGTCTTCTACTATGAAGGCTGAATTTATTGCTTGTTATGCAGCTGCTACTCATGCTGTTTGATTGAGAAACCTAGTGATCAGACTTTGCATTGTGGATTCCATTGCTAGACCTTTCAGAATCTATTGTAATAATAATGCATAAGTGTTTTACACTAAAAATCACAAGACTTCTAGTGGTTCTAAGCACATGGAATTAAAGTATCTGACTGTCAGAGACCTAGTGAAGAATAAAGAAATAGTCATCGAGGATATAGTTACAGAGTCTATGCTAGTTGATCCCTTAACCAAGGGTCTTCGACCTATAGTGTTCCAGAAGCACGTTGAAGACGTAGGGATTTTAAAATCTTTTAATGCGCTTGATTAGTGGTAGTTTTGAAATGTATTTGATCTTTCCTTGTCTTGTTCGACCTTTATTGTTAGATATTTGAATGTTCATTTTGCTTACATTTTGTTATTTTAATGCAACTGATTTGAATTATTCTCTTATTACTATTTTATATATATATATATATATATATATATATATATATATATCAATTACTATTTCAAAACTCAGTGTCCTTTTATATCGTCATGTCTCGTGATTGACACCATCTTAGACTTAGAGACATGTTACAAAATTTTTGGACTTAGTGTTCTATTAGATCAGAATGTCTCCTGGTCAACACCATATTTGAGTTTGTAGACACTATTATAGAACTTGGTATCCTTTTCAATCATCGTGCCGGTGGTTGACACCATATTGGGGTTCAAGGCATTACAGTTCATAATGAACTATACAATTTCCCTTGCTTTAAGTCTATTTTAAGAGAAATTGCAAAGACTAACGTTGAAAGTAGCATCTTAAATTAATTATTGATCACCTTTGTGTGTTATTTTCATGCTACACTACACATTAATGACCGGTTGATAAGGTTGATGATATATATAATTATGTATCGATATTATATCAATAAAGGGTGTAACGGGAGTCATAGTTCAATGTCATTTGATTTTGATCGGACTTAGTCCTATTGAAGTGCTGCATCTCGGATCATATATTTTTTCAAAATGTGGCCACATTGCACAAA